>SJYC01139926.1:0-41316 GCA_006408675.1 Madoqua kirkii | reverse complement strand
CCACCAGGCTCCCCTGTCCCAGGGATTCTCCAGGCAAGAACACTGGAGTGGGTTGCCATGTCCTTCTCCAATGCATGAAAGTGAAAAGTGAAAATGAAGTTGCTCAGTCCTGTAGACTCTTAGTGACCCCATGGACTGCAGTCCACCAGGCTCCTCCGTCCATGCAATTTTCCAGGTAAGAGTACTGGACTGGGCTGCCATTGCCTTCTCCAATGCTATGCTAGTCTATATCAATGAATAACGAAATGTTATGTGAAATATTCTTTATACAAGATTATTTCATGGCAGAGCTAGTTTTAAACTTTTCTGCTCAATTATATCTATACCATTTGACCTTTGGGACATAGTGAAGGGCAGGGAAGCCTGGCGTGCTTCAGTCCATGGGGTCACAGTGGAACATGACTGAACAACTAGACTTCATCATCAACTCTCCTAGGGACCACATGCTATGAGTCATTCTAAGAGCTTTTATTTATTACTGATTGATTATTCATTTAATTCTTCCCGTGCTGCATTGTGCTGTCCTTAGTTGCTCAGTTATGTCCAACTGTTTGCAACCCGTTGGACTACAGTCTTCCAAGCTCCTCTGTTCAGGGGGTTCTCCAGGCAAGAACACAGGTGTGGGTTGCCATGCTCTCCTCCAGGGGATCTTCCTGATCCAGGAATCAAACTGGGTTCTCCTGCATTGCAGGCAGTTCTTGACCAGCTGAACTACCAGGGAAGCCCTAAGTCTTTCTGCTCAACTCAAATAGCAAAATTAGCTCTGTATTAAGTGTTGTTTCCCTGTTGGCTCAGATGGTAGGTAAAGAATCTACCTGCAATGTAGGACACCCAGGTTAAATCCCTGGATTGAGAAGATTCCCTGGAAAAGTGAATGGCTACTGACTCCAGTATTCTTGCCTGGAGAATCCCCATGGACAGAGGAAACTGGGCTATAGTTCATGGGGTCACAAAGAGCTGGACACGACTGAGTGACTAACACTTTCACTATGTGTGGTGGTTTAAAAGAATGATTCATAAGAATATCCTAGTACTACATTTTATGTTTGTTTTGTTGTGTTTTAAACTGTAGGCTTTTTTTTATTATTATTTAGATATGGTGAGGCCAACAGATCAAGAGATGATTACAACTGGAAAGACAGTTTGTTACTCACAGTGCTGCAGAGAAGCGGGCACACCAGGCCACACAGGACTACACAGGAAAGCAGCTAGGTTAATTAGGAAGCAGCAGTGACGGGAAAAGATGGGCAGGAGCCCCAGTTGTGGTTTTTGCAGGAAAAGTAAGACACCAGAGGATAAGTAGACTTAGGAAAGGCTAGTCTGAAATATTTCTGTGCACAGCACTTCTGGGTGATTAAAAGGTCTTTTAGGTTTTACCATGCCAGTAGTCATATAGTGGTTTTCAATTATGGTTTCAATTTTGGAACCTCGGGTCTCTGTTTTAAATCTTCTGAATCAGGATCTGCATTTTTAGAAAGCTCCCGGCTGATTTTTAGGCATATTAAAGCTTGAGAAGGCTTGCTCTGGATGCAGACCTTAGTGTAATCAGATGTGTATAAGAGACAGCTTTTATACATGCTGGTTAGTACCTCTCCAGGACTTTTTATCATTTTTCACATTGAATTCTCTGTTTTTTTCCTCAGTTAATTTCCTCAGTAGAATTCCTTTATCTTTTCTGAATATGAGCCCTTTGACAGGTATTTTAAAAATATTTCCTCCTAATCTGTGACAGCTTTTATCTTTCCTAACAATGTGTTTTGACAAATAGAAGACCAATTTATGGTGGTTCAGACAGTAAAGAATCTGCCTGCAATGTAGGAGACCTGGGTTCAATCCCTGGGTTGGGAAGATCCCCTAGAGGAGGGCATGGCAAACCACTCCAGTATTCTTGCCTGGAAAATCCCCATGGATAGGGGAGCCTGGCAGGCTACAGTCAGTAGGATCGCAAAGAGTCAGACACGACTGAGCAACTAGGCACAACACATGTAGTTTTTTACTTTTATTTATTCTTTATCCATTCATCTGTTGATGGACACTTAAGATGCTTCTATATCTTAGCAATATGCTGCTTTGAATATGTATCTTCTTGAATTAGTCTCTTCAGTAAGTAGACAGTTACATGTGAAAAAATGAAATTAAAACATTCTCTAATACCATATACAAAAATAAACTCAAAATGGATTAGAGACCTAAATGAAAGACTAGAAACTATGAAACCCTTGGAGAAAAATATAGGCAGAACACTCTTTGACATAAATTATAGCAATATTTTTTTAATCTGTCTCTTAAAGCAAAGAAAATATAAGCAAAAACAAGAAGACAGACCTACTTGAACTTAAAAGCTTTTGCACAGCAAAGGAACCTATTGACAAAACGAAAATACAGCCTACAGAATGGGAGAAAATATTTGCAAATGATATGAACAGTGATGGGTTCAGTTCAATTCAGTCACTCAGTCATTTCCAACTGTTTGCAACCCCATGAAGTGCAGTATGCCAGGCCTCCCTGTCCATCACCAACTGCCAGAGTACACCCAAACCCACATCCATTGAGTCGGTGATGCCATCCAACCATCTCATCCTCTGTCGTTAGCAGAGACATTACTTTGCCGACTAAGGTCCGTCTAGTTAAGGCTATGGTTTTTCCAGTGGTCATGTATGGATGTGAGAGTTGGACTGTGAAGAAAGCTGAGCACCGAAAAATTGATGCTTTTGAACTGTGGTGTTGCAAGGAAGTCTAACCAGTCCATTCTGAAGGAGATCAACTCTGGGATTTCTTTGAAAGGAATGATGCTAAAGCTGAAACTCCAGTACTTTGGCCACCTCATGAGAAGAGTCGACTCATTAGAAAAGACTCTGATGCTGAGAGGGATTGGGGGCAGGAGGAGAAGGGGATGACAAAGGATGAGATGGCTAGATGGCATCACGGACTTGATGGACTGAGTCTGAGTGAACTCTGAGAGATGGTAATGAACAGGGGGCCTTCGATTCATGGGGTCGCAAAGAGTTGGACATGACTGAGTGACTGCACTCACTCACTCAATACATGCTAAGTGTGAATATAATACCATGAAAACTATTTTAATAAGTAATACATACTTATTTGCACATCATCAGAAAGAAAAGGGACATGACCTTCATTGAATTACTGGTAGCATACCCGAACTAACTACCAACAATAGAACCAGAGTAAATAAGAAGGAATAATATTCTTGAAACTAAGTTGGGTCTTATTTATCAATTTATTGTCAAAATTGTTCTCTGATTTATGATGTATTGGAGAAGTGTGGCTTTCTTAAATTAGCATTCCATCTAACTTGAACTTGGGAGGCATACATTTAGTCACTGGTACTTGAAAGATCATGGAATACAGGTCCTTTGATACGCAACTGGCAGTACATTGGAAAAATAAGCAGCAGTGCAAGGAACTATAAGAAGTTGCATAGTCAACATCTGGGCCAGTATCAGAAATGAAAGCAACAAGCAACTCAACATAGTTTTATAGTCATTGTTTGAGTTTGTAAGTAAATTTGAAAACAATATAAAAATATAAGGTAGCTATTATGTGAAATATTTTAAGCTGCATTTGTTAGTAAAATTTAACAAGAATCTTGTATTTCATGTGCTTTGCTCATTTAACAGGGCTGATCTGTTAAAAGAGGTCTCAAGTCTTTTTTGATATGAATATGCAGTTGTCTCATTGCTTTGCAGTGAGTGTGCCAGAGCTCTGAAACTTTGCCTATCTAGACAGTCTCTGTCGGTTGTGGTTGTATGTGGGTGCCCCAGCAACACCATTTTCAGCATAACCATTTGCTGAAACAATTAAAAATGTGCATTAAATAATCAGTAGTGCTGTTCTCTGACTGGAAGCTTTCCCCAGTTCTGTGAAATATTCCATTCAACAACATGATTGATCTTCAATAAAGTCTTCCAGTTTGACTTTGATAGATAACATGAAGGAAGATATCTCCAAAATGTGAAAATAAAGGAAATTCTTTATTAAAATGTTATTACATCCCCCCCACAATGTAATAAAATAGTTTTTATGTGTGTTTAAGAGCATAAATTTGTGAATCCTAATGAAAATATTCATAGTTATTGTACTTCAGAATCCTCACTTTATTTAGAAACATGAAGTTTCTAATTTTTTATATAAACATCACAATGTTTAGGGAACCAGTTTTTCTGAGCTGAGATATAGCATTGCTTAATAAGCCCTGATGTCCCTAGAATATGGGAGGCAGGGCTCATGGGCAAAAAATGCTATATATTTTGTCATATATGTAGTGTATGATGTTAAATGTTATGATATTGTTATTATTAGTAGTAATAGTAGTATTAAGAAAAGTAGAGTCAAGAGTGGAAATTAGCTAAGTCTTCATTAGAAGTAAAATCTGGAGAGGAATTATACTGTGGAATAAAACACTGGATAGGATTAAAAGGATGGGGAAAAGTCCTTGATTAGGAGAGATGTATTTCCTCAGCTTTACTGAGATATAATTAACATATAACATTGTGTAAATTTAATTTGTACAGGGTGTTGATTTGATTTGATAAACATTTATTTTAAAACAGTTATCACCACATTAATTCGCTAACATCTTCATCATGACACATAATTACCTTTTTTTTTTTTAGTGAGAACATTAAAGATCTACTCTGAGAGGGATTTCTTAAACCATCATTTACTCATGAAGCAATTCTCATAAATGTATTTTTTTTGGTTGAAGATTTTTCTGGTGTACATTCAGTCTTCAAAAACATTTCTAAAGGAATTATATGAAATACAATGCTTTGTTGTATTGGTTGTAGGTAGCATGCCAAAGCTATTCTATTCCAAGACAAAAAGAAATTTTCAGTGACGGATATAAGTAGGTAGAGGATTATAACCCATTTGATAAATCAGCAACTTTTTTTTTTTGGATGCATACTTTCCTACAGGTCTGTACAAATTGTGCGGATCTGTAAAGGAGAAGGCAATGGCAACCCACTCCAGTACTCTTGCCTGGAAAATCCCATGGACGGAGGACCGTGGTAGGCTGCAGTCCATGGGGTCGCTAAGAGTTAGACATGACTGAAGCGACTTAGCAGCAGCAGCAGGAAGCCTTAAGATGAGGGGAGGTGGTGGGGAAGTGGCTGGCTCCAGTTGAAATAGCCCTGTATGTTATTCCTGCCAAATTTCCGCAGCTTTGTAGCTAATGAAAACACTGACTAATCTGATTGGTATACATCCCTGTTTCCTTCCATCTTGCTAACACATATTTTCCACAGAAGTGTCTTAACGTGATTCATAGTTCCTCCAGGTAATATGTGGAAAAACATCAGTAACTGGATTGCATGTGTAGACACACGCAGGTATTCAGAATGGAGCATGTGGAGTAGACCATTTGCTTCTAGTTCACTTAGGTGGAATTAATATACATAAATTCCCAATAAGTGAAGAGTCATTATACCAGAAAGATCTAGAAGAGATCAACCAAATCAACTCCAGTTTTTCTCTCTGTATATATTGTACCCACAGGAAACTCAATTCTGATTTAATGTCTTTTCCCTTTCTGTGTAGAGGAGCTAATCTGATAGGTTATAAATTGCAAATGCCCAGCTTGCATGTTAGTTTTTCATGGTCATGAGAAAACTATTAACATTATTGAATGATTGGCAAGTATCTTCAAGGGATTTGGAATTTTTAAACATGAAGGAAGCCTTGAGGAAAGATTTAACTAACAGTTTATTAAATCTGTGGAATTATTCAATGTAAGGTTATCCCTTGGTAAAAGCTGTGAGTAGGAGGCATTTGCTTCTAGAGAAATAACCTATTGCCTTTCTCTTCCCTTTATAGCTCCTTGCTCTCCCTTCATTCATTTCAATGAATTAATTTCCTCTTACTTTCTGGGTGGCCCCCATCATCAAAATCTGTATTCAGTTGTACATCAAGGTGTGACACACTCATAAAGCTCTAAAGTTTTCTTCTTTCCAGAGTGATCCCATGTTAATATTGTAGCCAAATACTTTGGGGTGGGGGGTTCATTATGAGCTGCAGAATAAGGGAGAGTAATTGAAGCCAGCTACTGTGAAAGACTATCCATGGAAACCAAGTCCTAAGAAATTTTCTAAAAGAGGATTCCATGTTCATATGTTTGGGAAAGATTATTTTTTCCTTTGTTGGAAAATTCAAAATTCACTTTAGGATAGAAAAGACTCTGAGAAGTTTTATATAAAGAGATTCTTTAATTCTGCTTAACACTGCATTTAGAGATTGTATTTAATCATGAAAGTCACCTCTCAATCATTTGTTTCTATATCATCTGTTAATAATTATCAGAAGCACTGGGTCATAGTATACATTACTATGGAAATACTGGTTTAGTGGTTTTGCCTATTACCTCTGAACTCACACCACATGAGCCCTTTTTCATGGTGACGTTCCCAGGATAGACTGTGTCCTTGTGACCAATGATCTTTTCCACAGAGAACAGAAAGAATACATTTACAGTATTTACAAGTAAGAATACTTTTCTGACACTGGTCATAATTTATACTTTGAATGCATCATCTGGAAAAGCTCTGAGAACTTTAGAATAAAAGATGAGTTTTAATCTCTTTGGGCCATTTTGAGGTATGAAATATTGTGTTGTGCTTATCACATGAGCCTCAGTAGATACACTGGAAAGATCCCAAAGTTTGTTGCAGAGAGTGTTTATGTCACTGGACTGTATTTGCATTTTTAATGCTCAGATAAGTACTGTCTTCCTCTGCATTATTTTACCACAGTATTTATCATCATCTAATGACTATGCCAAAGCCTGTGACTGTGTGGATCTCAATAAACTGTGGAAAATTCTGAGAGATGGGAATACCAGACCACCTGACTTGCCTCTTCAGAAACCTGTATGCAGATCAGGAAGCAACAGTTAGAACTGGACATGGAACAACAGACTAGTTCCAAATAGGAAAAGGAGTACATCAGGGCTGTATATTGTCACCCTGCTTATTTAACTTATACACAGAGTACATCATGAGAAATGCTGGGCTAGAAGCACAAGCTGGAATCAAGATTGCTGGGAGAAATATCAGTCACCTCAGATATGCAGATGACACCACCTTTATGACAGAAAGTGAAGAGGAGCTAAAGGGCCTCTTGATGAAGGTGAAAGAGGAGAGTGAAAAAGTTGGCTTCAAGCTCAACATCCAGAAAATGAAGATTATGGCATCTGGTCCCATCACTTCCTGGGAAATAGATGGGGAAACAGTGGAAACAGTGTCAGACTTTACTTTTTTGGGTTCCCAAATCACTGTAGATGGTGATTGCAGCCATGAAATTAAAAGATGCTTACTCCTTGGAAAGAAAGCAACCAATTGAAAAGCAGAGACATTACTTTGCCAACAAAGGTCCGTCTAGTCAAGGCTATGGTTCTTCCAGTGGTCATGTATGGATGTGAGAGTTGGCCTGAAGAAACCTGAGCACCAAAGAATTGATGCTTTTGAACTGTGGTGTTGGAGATGACTGAGAGTCCCTTGCATTGCAGGGAGATCCAACCAGTCCATCCTAAAGGAGACCAGTCCTGGGTGTCCTTTGGAAGGACTGATGCTGAAGCTGAAACTCCAGTACTTTGGCCACCTCATGCAAAGACTTGACTCATTGGAAAAGACTCTAATGCTGGGAGGCATTGGGAGCAGGAGGAGAAGGGTGATGACAGAGGATGAGATGACTGGATGGCATCATTGACTCAATGGACATGAGTCTGAGTGAACTCCGGGAGTTGGTGATGGACAGGGAGGCCTGGCGTGCTGTGATTCATGGGGTCACAAAGAGTTGGACACGACTGAGCAGCTGAACTGAATATATTGTAATTATTATTTTGCTTATTGTCACTTCACCATCCCTCAATTGGAATGTAATTTCCATGAGGACAGGGAATATTTTTTCTTTAAAAAATTTATTTATTTTTTATTGCAGGATAATTGATTTATAGAATTTTGCTGTTTTCTGTCAAACCTCAACATGAATCAGCCATATCCCCTCTCTTTTGAAACTCCCTCACATCTTCCTCCCCATCCTACTCCTCTAGGTTGATACAGAGCCCCTGTTCCTGAGCCATACAGCAAATTCCCGTTGGCTATCTATTTTACATATGGTAATATATTTCCATGTCACTCTTTCTGTGCATCTCACCCTCTCCTCTCCTCTCCCCATGTCCATAAGTTCAACCTAGATGTCCATCAGCAGATGAATGGATAAGAAAGCTGTGGTGCATATACACAGTGGAGTATTACTCAGCCCTTAAAAAGAATAAATTTGAATCAGTTCTAATGAGATGAATGAAACTGGAGCCGATTATACAGAGTGAAATAAGCCAGAAAGAAAAACACCAATACAGTATACTGACACATATATATGGAATTTATAAAGATAGTAATGATGACCCTGTATGTGAGACAACAAAAGAGACACAGAGGTATAGAATGGACTTTTGGCCTCTGAAGGAGAGGGAGAGGGTGGGATGATTTGGGAAAATGGCATTGAAACATGTATACTATCATATAAGAAATGAAGCACCAGTCTATGTTCAATACAGGATACAGGATGCTTGGGGCTGGTGTATGGGATGATATGGAAAGATGGTGTTGGGTGGGAGGTGGGAGGGGGCTTCAGCATTGGGAGATCGTGTAAACCTGTGGCTGATTCAAGTCAATGTATGGCAAAACCAATACAGTATTGTAACATAGAATAAAGTATTAAAAAAAATAGTCATTACAAACCAAAAAAGAAAATTCTGTATATGTGTTAGAATATGGTATTTATATTTCTCTTTCTGACTCACTTCACTCTACATAATAAGTTCTAGGTTCATCTACCTCATTAGAGCTGACTCAGAAGTGTTCCTTTTTATGGCTGAGAAGCATTCCACTGTGTATATGTACCACAACTTCTTTATCCAGTCATCTGTTGATGGATATCTAGGTTGCTTCCATGTTCTAGCTGTAGTAAACAGTGCTGCAATGAACAATGGGATATATGTGTCTCTTTCAATTTTGGTTTCCTCAGAGTATATGCCTAGGAGTGGAATTCCTGGGTCATATGGTGGTTTCATTGCTATTTTTTTAAGGAATCTCCATACCGTCTTCCATAGTGGCTTTATCAGTTTATGTTCCCACCAACAGTGCAAGAGTGTTCCCTTTTCTCCACATCCTTTCCAGCACTTATTGTTTGTAGACTTTGATGAGAACTATTTTGACTGGTCTAGGATGATATCTCATTGTAGTTTTGATTTGCATTTCTCTAATAATGAGAGATGTTGAGCATCTTTTCATGTGTTTGTTAGCCATGCGTATGTCTTCTTTGGAGAAATGTATGTTTAGGTCTTTTTCCCACTTTTTGATTCAGTTGTTTGTTTTTCTCGTATTGAGTTGTATAAGCTGCTTGTATATTTTGGAAATTAATCCTTTGTTAATTGTTTCATTTGCTATTATTTTCTCCCATTCTGAGGGTTGTCTTTTCACCTTGCTTATAGTTTCCTTTGCTGTGCAAAAGCTAAGTTTAATCAGGTCCTGCTTGTTTACTTTTGTTGTTATTTCTGTTACTCTGGAGGTGGGTCATCGAGGATCTTGCTTTTATTTATGTCATCAAGTGTTCTGCTATGTTTTCGTCCAAGAGTTTTATAGTTTCTGGCCTTACATTTAGGTCTTTAATCCATTTTGAGTTTATCTTTGTGTATGTTGCTAGGAAGTGTTCTAATTTCATTCTTTTACATGTAGCTGCCCAGTTTTCCCAGCCCTACTTATTGAAGAGGCTGTCTTTGCCCCATTGTATATTCTTGCCTCCTTTGCCAAAAATAATGTACCCATAGATGCATGGGTTTATTTCTGGGCTTTCTACCTTGTTGCATTGGTTTATATTTCTGTTTTTGTGCCAGTACCATACTGTCTCGATGACTGTAGCTTTGTAGTATAACCTGCAGTCAGGAAGCTTGATTTCTCTAGTTCCATTCTTCTTTCTCAAGAGTGCCTTGACTATTCGGGGTCTTTTGTGTTTACATATGAATTGTGAAATTTTTTGTTATAGTTCTGTGAAAAATGCCATTGGTAATTTGATAGGGATTGCATTAAATCTGGAGATTGCATTTGGTAGTATAGTCATTTTTACAATATTGATTCTTCCTATCCAGGAACATGAAATGTCTCTTCATCTGCTTATGTCATCTTTGATTTCTTTCACTAGTGTCTTATAATTTTCTGTGTACAGTTCTTTCGTCTACTTAGGTAAGTTTATTCCTAGGTATTTAATTCTTTTTGTTGCAATGGTGAATGGGATTGATTCTTTAGTTTCTCTTTCTGATTTTTCATTGTTAGTATATAGAAATGCTATATAGAATATACTATATTCTATTAGTATATAGAAATGCAAGTGATTTCTGTGTATTGATTTTGTATCCTGCTGCTGCTGCTAAGTAGCTTCAGTCATGTCCGACTCTGTGCGACCCCATAGACGGCAGCCCACCAGGCTCCCCTGTCCCTGAGATTCTCCAGGCAAGGACACTGGAGTGGGTTGCCATCTCCTTCTCCAATGCATGAAAGTGAAAAGTGAAAGTGAAATTGCTCAGTCGTGTCTGACTCTCAGCGACCCCATGGACTGCAGTTTATCAGGTTCCTCTGTCCGTGGGATTTTCCAGGCAAGAGTACTGGAGAACTTTGCTAAATTCACTGATTAGCTGTAGCAATTTTCTGATACTATCTTTAGGGTTTTCTATGTACAGTATCATGTCATCTGTTAGTTATTTTTCTTCTCTGATTGCTGTAGCTAGGACTTCCAGAGCTATGTTGAATAATAGAGGCAAAAGTGGACACTCTTGTCTTGTTCCTGATCTTAGGGAGAATGCTTTCAGTATTTTTACCATTGAGAATAATGTTTGCTATAGGCTTATATTATGCCTTTACTGTGTTGAGGTAAGTTCCTTCTATGCCCATTTTTTTGAAGAGTTTTAATCATAAATAGGTGTTGAATTTTGTCAAAGGCTTTTCCTGCATTCATTGAGATGATCATGTGGTTTTTATTTTTCAATTTGTTAATATGGTGTATCACATTGATTGGTTTCATATATTGAAGAATCCTTGCATCCCTGAAATAAACCAAACTTGATCATGGTGTATGAGCTTTTTTATGTGTTGCTGAATTCTCTTTGCTAAAATTTTGTTGAGGATTTTTGCATCTATGTTCATCAGTGATAGTGGCCTGTAGTTTTCTTTGTGTGTGTGTGTTGTCTTTGTCTGGTTTTGGTATCAGGGTGATGGTGGCCTTGTAGAATGAATTTGGAAGTATTCCTTCCTCTGCAATTTTTGGAAATAGTTTTAGAAGGATAGGCATTTGCTCTTCTCTAAATGTTTGATAGAATTCTCTTTTATTCATTTTTATATCTCCAACATTTAAAATAAGTGTCTGTCATGTAGAAGGTATTCAAAAATGCTATATTTGTTAAATGGATGAAGTACACCCTGAGGAAGGTGTATATACTTATATTTAGCATTCTTATCATCAATAGATCATGACAGTAGCTTACATCATGTAAATATATGGAATGAGATGGTAACAGTTCTTGAGCTGAAACATTGAAATTCCCTAACATTTATAGGGAGGCAGGGGAAGAAAAGTCCATGTGGGCACTAAGAAGTAGAAATGAGATAAGTGGAGAACAAAAAGGCCAAAGGTATCCTAGAAATAATGAAATAAGAGATTACTAAAAAGGAAAACATGTTATTTTTATAATATAGTAAATATTGTTAAATATGTTACAGGGAGATTGGATGTGATAAGCATCTCTTCTCTGAAAAGCCTCACTTTAATGATCATATTGTCTTTTATAAGAGGTAAAAACCTCTTTATATTCATGTTATAGTATATCTTTTAAATAATATATGTATGAAATCCTCTTGATATTGAAAAAAAAAACAGGTGATTGAATCTACCTTTGGGAGTTGACTTTGGGGATGAAAGAGTTAATCTTAGCATTCTTTCTAGCTCTAGGATAAGTGTAGGGGTGGGTATATGAAAAATGGAGCAGTAGTTCTAACTCTGTATAATCTCAAATAATGTGATACCTTCTGGGGTCATTTTCAGATTGTGTTTGTGGTACCAACTGTCATTTCCCTTGTCCTATGCGATGGGCTTAGTATGGGTGGTGACAGACATCAGTTTTTAATAATGCAGTGGGAATTGAATTCTCTGACCACATGCTGGAGATGTAAACCTTGTGGGGTGCCCTTTTATACCCAATGACACATAACTTGTAATATATTAATAACTTGGTATATGGTTTATAATGTATTAATACATTATAGTATTATGAGTTTTCTGCATAATTTTTCTTTCTTGATAAACCTGTTTATACATCTGTCATTCCACTAAATTACTTATGTTTGGAACTATATTTTAGATTGAATGTGTGGTGGCCTTTTAATATCAATAAAGAGGTTTCTGTGCTTGTGCTTAGCTGTGTCTGACTCTTTGTGACCTCATGGATGGTAGCCTGCCAGGCTCTTCTGTCCATAGGGATTCTCCAGGCAAGAATATTGGAGTGGGTTGCCATGCCCTCCTCTGGGGTATCTTCCCAACCCAGGGATTGAACTGAGGTGTCCTGCATTGCAGGTGGATGCTTTACCACCTGAGCCACCAGGGAAGCCCAACAAGGATTCTAGGAAAGTATATTTTTGGTGATCTCTAAAAATGTAAAGTCTCAGTCTGTATGACCAATGGCAGTATTTGTGTTCTGGGAGCTGACTTCTACCATTCTCCTAAGGATTGAATTCAGTGACATTTTAGCTCACTATTTTGTATTTGAGAATTTGAGAGGAGAAAAGAAAGGTTGAGAGTTTGTTATGTGTTCTCTTCAACATCAATAGCTTTTGGTATCATCTAGACATTACTTTGCCGACTAAGGTCCCTTTAGTCAAGGTTATGGTTTTTCCAGTAGTCATGTATGGATGTGAGAGTTGGACTGTGAAGAAGGCTGAGCACCAAAGAATTGATGCTTTTGAACTGTGGTGTTGGAGAAGGCTCTTGAGAGTCCCTTGGACTGTAAGGAGATCCAACCAGTCCATTCTGAAGAGATCAGCCCTGGGATTTCTTTGGAAGGAATGATGCTAAAGCTGAAACTCCAGTACTTTGGCCACCTCATGCGAAGAGTTGACTCATTGGAAAAGACTTTGATGCTGGGAGGGATTGGGGGCAGGAGGAGTAGGGGACAACAGAGGATGAGATGGCTGGATGGCATCACTGACTCAATGGACGTGAGTCTGAGTGAACTCCGGTAGTTGCTGATGGACAGGGAGGCCTGGCGTGCTGCGATTCATGGAGTCGCAAAGAGTTGGACACTACTGAGTGACTGAACTGAACTATAGAACTCTAGCCATATCATCATGTGATGTCAATTAAATTTAATTTAACCAATGTTAATCTGTGATTAATTATAATATTCTTAATGATTTAAAATAATGTGTCAGAATATAACAGAAAAATATGAAATCTCTTACTACTATTATACTTTACAAAGAATGGGCCAGACTAATTCTGTAACCGGAAAATGTCTTGTCTAAATGAAATGCTTTCATTCATCGGGGCAAGTTAACAGAAATTTGACACAATCAGCATCTTAACATGGTGGAAAGACCATTAATCTCCCAGTTAGGAATCCTGGGTTTTAGCCCCTGCTCCATTATTAACTATAATTTGCTTATTGACAAATTCGGGGCCTCTGTTCATATGACATTTTTTTATGCCTTGATATCTTTAGAGTCTTATGGTTATGCATCATATTGATTGAATGAAAAAGAAACACACGTCCAAATTTGGCTTAGGTCGGCATGTGGATAATCTGTTGAAACTGCATCAAGTTTTTAAGTACAAAAAGATGAGTAAGGAATTTTACTTTGTCTTTTTAATGCCAGAGAACCCTCGTAGAGTAGATGTTCAACTGCTGTGTTAGAGAATGTTGTAAATTTTGTCCCACCAAACAGCTTGACTGGCTTGACATGTGTTTTACTTTTGCTGTTGAGGGGTCTTTTGAAGTTCCTTGAAAAGAACTATGGTGTTCTATGGAGAGACAAGCCAGGACAAGCAAAGTTAATGAGGAATGTGGCATATGTGCTTCAGGCTGCTTGTGCAGTTTGTCATTCTTTGCAAAAGATGGGTGAAGCTTTAGCTGCTGAAAAGTGGGGTCAGGAGTTTATCTTTTCACTGAAACATTAACCTCAAAGTAAAGAATTGCTGTCATTTTAGCTAGTACCTCATTTTGTATTTTTTCAAATTCTTTTCTTAACTGCTTTTATAATCATTTTTATGACTATGATCTGCACTGGTAAGCACCTTGGAAAATGATAGTAAGCTGAATTCCAGGTCTTTGGAATTGTAAATCTATAGATGTTTTGTGTTTAATATCTATATGTAATACATAGGTATATAATACATATATTAGTTAGCTGGAAAACAGATCAAGAGCAAATAATGTTTCACAATTCGCCCTCCATGATATATGAGCCAGAAATGGGTAAGGCTAGGCATTGGTTTATGTGCAAAAATCTATTTTAACATTACATAAAAGAAAAAACAACTCTTTGATGTAGGATACTAGGAGTCTTACTAAATGTTTTTCCATTGAAATAGACAAGATAATAAGATAATATACGCTGAACTCTCAGTTCAGTTCAGTTCAGTCGCTCAGTCGTGTCCGACTCTTTGCGACCCCGTGAATCACAGCACGCCAGGCCTCCCTGTTCATCCCCATCTCTTGGAGTTCACTCAGACTAACGTCCATTGTGTCCGTGATGCCATCCAGCCATCTCATCCTTGACCGTCCCCTTCTCCTCCTGCTCCCAATCTCTAGTCCTTGGAATATTCTCTGTGTGGGTATAATTGTGTCTTTTTTTTCTTCTGAAATTTATAGACAGTACTTTCCGGATCTGGTCTTTATTCATTTTAGGCTTTGGAAATATTGCCTAGTTTATACCCAGACCTGTGAATGCAATCTTGGTGAAGAAAAGTGAAGTACTGACTAAAGCTGTCTTGAAGGAATGAACTCAGAGTCTAATTAAGGAGCAAGATTAATGTAGCTTAAGCAAAACTTAAACTCTACAAAAAAGTGTTAAATTATGAACCAAAGGAATTCTGGAATATAGGACTTCAACTTGGCCTCTACTATTATTTCCTTTTGTTGACATATCTCCAATGTTGGAACACATAATATCCAATATAGGTAAAATTTTCAGATAATTAAAATTTATCCTTTTGATGTTTTAATTTAAATTATTTTGATAATTTTTATAAAATATTTAACATAAGCTCTTCCTAAATAAAAATGTTTCCCTGACAAGTCAGGTAATCACTATAGACATAGGTACTTTGAGCTAGAAATAAATTTAGAGATGATTGAGTCTAATTTTTTCATTAGACAGCTGTGGAAACTGAGTTTTAGAGATTTTCCCAGGGGCGAAGAGTAACTCAAAATGTCTTCTGAGTCCTGGGGTTTTAGTAGGGTATGTCTTCCAGGGTTTCTGATATATTGAAGGCTGTTTCTTTTCCCGTGGTAAATGATCCTAGACTGTTATAGTTTTTATCACATTTTTCTCTGCTGTTAGCCCAACTTTTTAGGACTGTGAAGGTGCCTGATTTGGACTAGAAAATGGGTTCTAATTATCTCTAAAATAAACCCAATAAGGGCTCTCAACAAAGGGGATGCATTTTATTCCATGGATTTTCAAATATTTTGGCATGTGGCTCCCTGTTTTCTGCTTCACTCCAAATTCTGCATTCATCCTGGGTTACTTTATCATCCACACTGAGGACGGATTCAAACCCTGAATTTCCAGTTCTTACAGTTCACGCACCATCCCTTTGACCACTCTCCTGACTATTATCCTCAACTTCCTCAACTCCCCATTTCCCCTTTCTTGTCTGTGGTAATCAGCGCTCAGTTAACCTAGCCATCTCCTTTAAGTCTCTACCAGAAAGTCATTGGAAAGTTGGATAGCTCTTTTCAATGGGTACTTAAGTTCAAAGTCTCCAAACTTATTTTGTATTTTAATGCTATGTAGAATTCCTTCTATATTTTCCTAGATAACTTTTTATATTATTCTCTGTGGCCTTCAAGCTCCTCCCCCTTTTCAAACATGTTCCTCTCTTACTTTGGCTCCTACTTTCAATGAGTGGCCGTAACCCACAGAAGACAAAAAGCTGCTGTATTCCCCCAAAATATAGCAGGCTTTGCACATATTGTTCCCTTTTCCTCTTTGTTTACTGTGTATTTTGTGAAACTGGGATCTAATTTTATTTTAATTTTGCACATGGGTAAGTGTGACAGACAGGAAATCTCTTGCTTGCAATGCAAGAGACCCAGGTTCAGCCCCTGGGTTGGGAAGATCCTCTGGAAAAGGGAATGGCTACCTATTTCACTGTTCTTGCCAGGAGAATTCCATGGACAGAGGATCCTGGCAGGCTAGGATTACTAGCGACCCCAGTCCACGGGGTTGCAAAGAGTTGGACATGACTGAGAAACTAACACTTTCACATGTTTCACTTCAGTTCAGTTCAGTTGCTCAGTTGTATCCGACTTTTTGCGACCCCATGGGTTGCAGCATGCCAGGCCTCCCTGTCCATCACCAACTCCATGAGTTTACCCAAACTCATGTCTATTGAGTCAGTGATGCCATCCCCTCATCTCATCCTCTGTCATCCCCTTCTCCTCCTGCCTTCGGTCTTTCCCAGTATCAGGTCTTTTCAAATGAGTCAACTCTTCACATCAGGTGGCCAAAGTATTAGTTTCAGCTTCAACATCAGTCCTTTCAATTAACACTCAGGACTCATTTCCTTTAGGATGGACTGGTTGGATCTCCTTGCAGTTCAAGGGACTTGCAAGAGTCTTCTCCAACACCACAGTTCAAAAGCATTAATTCTTCTGTGCTCAGCTTTCTTTATAGTCCAACTCTCACATCCATACATGACTACTAGAAAAACCATAGCCTTGACTAGACAGACTTTTGTTGGCAAAGTAATGTCTCTGCTTTTTAATATGCTATCTAGGTTGGTCATAACTTTTCTTCCAAGGAATAACCATCTTTTAATTTCGTGGCTGCAGTCACCATCTGTGGTGATTTTGTTTATAATTAAGTAATTTATTCATTAATTATGAATAAATAATCATAAGGAACAAGTGCCATGTATTAAGTCATTTTCCCATATTTTTAGAAATGTCATTGCAAGAATTTTTCCTTTTCTACCAGTCTGTTTCTGAGTTCTTTATCCGTTTAATTAGTCTATTTCCCTCTCACCCTGTTAATTATCATGTAGTTTAATTACTACAGTTTTGTTGTTGTTGCTGTTAAGTTTTAATATCTGGAAAGGTGAGAGTTCCCACACTGCTCTTTTTTGCAAAATGGCCTGGTCATTATTGGGGTTAGAACCATGTTGCCAAGTTACATGAAAATAACTTTAAGGGATTTTGATTGGAATAACACTGACTATAAATTCAATAATATGTAGTTTATATATTAACTAGGGAGAGATCTGACATCTTTATAACACTGAATCTTCTAATCCATGAATGTGACATATCTCTCCATTTAATCAGCAATCTTCATTCCAGCTTGTGCTTCCTCCAGCCCAGCGTTCCTTATGATGTACTCTGCATATAAGTTAAATAATGGGTTAATATCTAAACTATATTAACAATGCATACAAATTAGCATTGAAAAAAAAAACCCAATTAAAAAGTGGACAGAAGACCTGAATGGATGTTTTTCCACAAGAGAAATGCAGGTGGTCAATAAATACATGAAAAGATGTTTGACATCATCAGGGAAATGCAAATCAAAACCTCACACCTGTCAGAATGGCTATCATCAACAAAGAACACAAATAACAAGTGTTGGCAAGGATGTGGAGAAGAGAAACCCTTGTACGCTGTTGGTGGGGATGTAAATTGGTGCAGCCACTGTGGAAAACAGTATGGAGTTTTCTCAAAATACTAAAAGCAGAACTACCCTGTGATCCAGAAATTCCACTCCTGGGTATACATATCCAAAAGAAAGTATTTCCTACTAGTTCTCCTTGAAATCCTTAGGTGGATATTATGACTTTGAATTATGTTATAAACTAGATTCTTTGGTAAGGACAAAATGCAATTGATCAGAGCAATATAACAACCACATAGAAAACGGTGTGACTACTTTCCCAGAATCCTTCATTATTTAATAAATATATATTGATTTAATATATACATTTAATATATTCTCTGAGACTATAAAGCTGAACAAGAAAAACATGGTCCTGAACCTTCATGGAATTTCAGGAAATTCTATTATAATAGGGTAAATGGGTCAACTAATAGACCAGAAAAATAATAATTGCAGAATACAATGAATGAAATAAAGGAAAGTTCTTTGACAGAAAAGAAAGGGGCCAGGCCAACCCTCAGATAATAACAAGTGATCAGGGAAGATCACTGCTAGGAAATACACAGCATCCACAGAAAATTAAGATAACCCTACAATCTAGCCAAAGAATTGATGCTTTTGAACTGTGATGTTGGAAAAGACTCTTGGGAGTCCCTTGGACTGCAAGGAGATCCAACCAGTCAATACTAAAGGAAATCAGTCCTGAATAGTCACTGGAAGGACTGATGCTGAAGCTGAAACTCCAATACTTTGGCCAAAGAACTGACTCATTGGAAAAGACCTTGATGCTGGGAATGACTGAAGTCAGGAGGAGAAGGGGACAACAGAAGGTAAGATGATTGGATGGCACACTGACTTGATGGACATGAGTTTGAGCAAGCTCTGGGAGTTGGTGATGGACAGGGAAGCCTGGCATGCTAGATGGAGTCACAAAGAGGGCACAACTGAGTGACTGAACTGAACTGCAATCTATCCAGTCAACTTTACATGCAAATTGCTCACTGAGGCAGGTAAGAGAGCACAGTGACAGGAGGGAGGTCAGTTGCTTAATTTGCTTATTTATCTGACTTGGGAAGTGGAGCAGACAAGACTAGAAATAAGAGCAAGTTTGTAAAATACTGCAGGTGAAATCCCAAGATGGGCTGTCAGTGGTTCTCTCCAGAAAAACTGTGTCACCGGGAGTCCTTGAACCCTGCTTGTGCCTACACACATAAAGGCATAAAATAAAATAATTCTTTTGGCACAACAGACACCCAGCCTACAGCCAGGAGAATGTCCAGAGATCCAGAGAGAACGTTTGTTCTCATGGACTTCGATCTAGCCATCCTATAGTTACGGGACATAAACTATTCCAGTTTCCCCCAATTCTCTCTGGCTGAAGTTTATTTTAGCCTTGCCACTGATGTGGTTTATTATTTTTAATGGCATTCAGGGCAAAAGTACAACATACTTCTCAAACACAGCCTTGGTTTGTTCCACAAAATAATTCAGCCTCTTCAGAAGACCCTGAAACTTTCTCAACTAATATAAAAAGAGCTTTGAGATCTAACACATTGCATTTTCATCTAAATAGTTCATATTCAGAGTGTAGAGACATTTTTGTCTAGCAAAGAAAACACCAGATTTTTCTTACTCTTTTATTAGCTCTAAGTTAAAAAAGAAACATTTCTTTAAAAATTTTTTGTTATCTTTTGCAATTTTTTTTCTATAACCATTCTGTGCTGCTACTCACAATTAATAGAGAACACAGCACAACTGTTTTCTATGAAGGCTCTGGATTCTTTTCACCAAGGATTCTCTGAACTTGATGTGTTTCAAGAATGTTAAGATACATAAATTAGAATATCTGGTGACCAGATCTCAGTCTCCTATGATCAAAACTCAACTAAATATTTACAAAATCTGTGGTGAGATGGCCCCATGGTGCTCAATATTCAGGTGTAACAGAGAGGAAGAATGCTAGAATTTTTCCCCCGTTTCCATCCTCAAGAGTAAAACTGGAAGAAACACTGTCAGTGAGATATTGCTTTTTTTAGGACTGATACTCTGAGCAAAGACTTGAAATCACTCCTAGATGAAAAACAAGTGCCTCAAAGAATGCAAGAAGAAACACTGCAAAATGTGTTTATGAGGTTAAAGTTAGCACAATAAATTGTTTAATCCTCTCTAGGTGGAAATTAGATAGATGAGTAAAAATTGTAAATATATGTGTATGAGGGAGAGTTATATGCTGAATTGTTTCCTATCAGAATTCTTATGTTAAGGTTCTAACCCCATTCCCTCAGAATATGATTATATTTTGACATATGATATTTACAGAGCTAATTAAGGTTAAATGAGATCATTACGGTGGGTCCTAATCTAATCTAACTGGTGTCCTTCTAAAAAGAGACTAGGACACAGACAAACATAGAGGAAAGAGCAAATGAAGACGTAGGGAGAAGACACAGCATTGTTCTAACTGAAGATAAATAGGTAGATGTATAGTCTAAAGACCTTGCCAGGTGACATGTAGTAAAGAACCTGCCTGCCAAGGCTGGACATGTAACAGAAACAAGTTCGATTCCTGGGTGGGGAAGATCCCCTGGAGAAGGGCACAGCAACCCACTCCAGTATTGCCTGGAGAATCAGATGGCAGAGGAGCCTGGCAGGCTGCAGTCCACAGGGTGGCATGGAGTCGGAATGACTGAAGTGACTTAGCATGCAGCATGCAGACATGTATCCACTAAAAGTCCCCTGCCCTCAAGAACACAATACCCAGCATGTATAAAGCAGGTTGGCTAGTTTGATTAAGATTAAAATTCATGTACAGAAGAAGCAGACAATACATTTGAGAACAAGGGGTAGTAAAAAGGGCACTGACTGAGTTAGGCCATCTGGGCTTTTGCCTTCCTTCTGCTACTTAACAGACTCGCCAAACCTGAGTAAGTCATTCCACTTACTGAGGCTTCTGTTTCTTCATCTGAGAAATGGGTATCACAACATTTTCACGTTTATCCTCAGCAAAAGTTATGAGAATCAAATGAAACTGAATAAGAAGATGCCTTAAGAATTAGTGCACTGTATAAATATACATTATCTTTTCAAAAATTACAGTTTGTGCCCCAAATAAAACTAAACTCACAAAGCAAATGCATTGTTTTCATGTCAAGACATTTGCATTTTCTTCAGAATGGGGTCTTGTTTGTAGCAAGAGCATTTTCACACTAGAGGAAGGATACTAATTAGCTATCTGTAAAAGCAAAAGGGTAACCTTTCTATTTTTACTATAGAAACTGTAATTTAAACTTATGCAAGTAAATTTGTATTAAATTCCAAGCAGCATTTTGTTCTCTGATTTTCTGCTCACTAATTATGGATTGCAGCTATTCAATTATGATAAATGTATACATGCGTATTGTTCAGAAATATTTTATGTTCATTTAAGGTATGACTTTTATTGTCTTGTATTATGACTTTTATTGCCTCTTTGGTAGACCTGTTGGGTAGATTATCCCTTGTGTTTCTGAGAGACCAAGATATTTTCTGATATACAGAGAGGCATATTAAACTATGGAAAAATGTAACAATATACCCATGTAGCAGCCATATTCCAAATTCCTATTTCCATTAATATAGAATTAAATAGAAAATATCTTCTCATATAGAATTTACTGGCATGTCATCTTTTAGCATGCTAAAGAGGTGAAGTCTCTCAGTCGTGTCCAACTCTTTGCGACCCCCTAGACTATAACCTACTAGGCTTCTCCGTCCATGGGATTCTCCAGGCAAGAATACTGGAGTGGATTGCCATTTCCTTCTCCATAGCATGCTGAAGTGTCTTTACAAATTCTGGATTTCACAATTCACGATTTGTGAATAAATAGTTTAAAAATGTTGCTGTTTATTTACTAAGTCATGTCTGAGTCTTTTGTGACCCCATGCACTATAACCCACCAGTTTCCTCTATCGATGCAATTTCCCAGGCAAGAATACTGAAATAGGTTGCCATTTCCTTCTCCAGGGGATCTTCCCAACCTGGTGACTGAACCTGCATCTCCTGCACTGGCAGGTGGATTCTTTACCACTGAGACACCTGTGAAACTCATTTAAAAAATAATCCTAGCTAATATTTTTGATAGACAAGTATGTGCCAAGAACTGTGAATCCTTTACATGCCTTAACTCACTGAATCTCTAAAACAAAGCTACAATGTGCTTGTTATTAGGATACTACTTTTATAGGTCAGGAAAGAGTGTGTATCTCTCAGGATTCATCAAAGGAAACAAAAACTATTCTAAGTGTTTATGGAAGAATTTTTTAAAATCATTCTGCTAAATCATTCACAATTTAAAGAAAACTCTTAACAGACATTTTTAAAGATGATGGCAGACACTACATATCAAAGCACATGAATGCATCAAATACAGTTGTTTGAAAGATTTTGTCATCTTAAATGCTTACATTAGAAAATGTTGAATCTTCAAGATGAATGAGCTAACCATTCACACTAAGAATTAGGAGGTCCACTAAAAACCATAAGTGAACCCAAATAAAATGAAAGAGAAGAGAGAGTAAACCTATAAACAGAAATTCATAATTTTAAAAAAATCCAGCATTATTATCAGCTTACTCTCTGGATCAAGCTTTGGCAGTTAAATAATGAGGATTATAAAAATGATTACTTAATCCTTAGAAACATACTGAAATCACACCTGTATGAGAAAAACTTTATTAACAAACTGTGTACCAATTCCAGGCAAAGTTTCATTTTGGTATCAATAATGATGATGATAAACTAGTCCGGTACTTATTTATATAATGATTAACAGGCTTAGTCCAAATAGAGTTCTGCTTACTTGACACTCTCAAATATGGTATACTGGGGTTATTTTTTACCTTGGCTTCAACCAAAGTTGTTCCTTCTAGTTTTCAGAAGGAAACCTTGCCAGGAAACAATTCCACTGTCTAACTTCTAATGAGTTACTATGATCAGTGAGCCAATTTTTCTTTAGCCTAGGTAATATTTTATGGGTAACACTTAAAAAACATAAAGTATGTTTAAATTAGCTCTCCTACATTGAACCAGACCTAATAAATTTGCCTCATGTTATAAGCTGCATTAATTTAAGAATAATTTAGAAACAAGCTTTTCATTTTCAAAATTATTCTATGCTTGATTTCTTTATTTCCGGTTCACAGCCCCTCGATATCCAAATTTTGCCCTCACCATACAAAGGTGTGGCTCTTAGCAAGGTCACTAGTAAACTTCTAATTGCCATCTCTATCTCTCTCAATTCCTCTCCTCTAGTCCAAGCTTGCTCTCATACCTACACCATTAAAATAGCCTTCATTGGTCTCTTCACTTACAGTCTTGCCCACTCCAACCCACTTTCCGTATGATAGCTAGACATTAGTATTGTTGCAGTTAAGATATGGATTGGTGAGAAAAGACTGACATACATAGCTGCTGTAATTTCTGGCTTATCTTATCTGAGAATACAGAATTCTGGAATACAGAATTTAATAGAAATGAATAGAAATGAAATGACTGCACCAAGCAGAAGCAAGCAGCCAAGTATCTCGGTCTTTGATTCCTAGCTGGTGACATTTTCCAGAATAGTAGCATCCGGTTACAGCTGAGAAAGAAGTCTAACTCCTCCACTGTCACTTACTGATTTTATCATATAAAAAAGTCTATGTTATATTGCTGGATACAGCCTTTTTGAAACCCCTGCCTATTATGTAGACAAGAGATATTAAAAGTTTTACCATGGGTATATGTCAAGGAACTTGATTAGACTTGAAACATGTACAAGAACTAATTCTCTGCAATTTTTTTAAACCATGTAATTATTTTCAAAGGATCATTGTGTAGTGAGGGGTGGATGGTTAGTACTTTTTGGAAATACATAACTAATATCCTTATCAAGGTCATTGAATGACATAGAGCAGAACTTCCTTAAATTTTGCTGTACATACAACTTATGCAATTAACTATAAATTAAAAACATTAACTGTTTTGAGAGTCTAATTAGACAATTTCACTTGGTGGATGAGTTTTAGGAAAGATAATTAGAGAAAACAAGCATGGTTGCCTATTATGTAGACAAGAGATATTAAAAGTTTTACCATGGGTATATGTCAAGGAACTTGATTAGACTTGAAACATGTACAAGAACTAATTCTCTGCAATTTTTTTAAACCATGTAATTATTTTCAAAGGATCATTGTGTAGTGAGGGGTGGATGGTTAGTACTTTTTGGAAATACATAACTAATATCCTTATCAAGGTCATTGAATGACATAGAGCAGAACTTCCTTAAATTTTGCTGTACATACAACTTATGCAATTAACTATAAATTAAAAACATTAACTGTTTTGAGAGTCTAATTAGACAATTTCACTTGGTGGATGAGTTTTAGGAAAGATAATTAGAGAAAACAAGCATGGTATATATTTACTATGCCTTATTGTCTACATTTTTCAAAATTATGAAGAGCATATCATTTTATAGAGTGTAGAGTAGATGAATTTTACAGTCTGAAAGAAAGATGGAGGCGTATAAAACATCAGTGTGAATTTACTCAGTGAGATTCATTTGACTTTTATTTTTTTATGACTGCTGGGTTTAGAACCCAGCATGGTGCCTTTAAGAACTTTCTTTATGAATGAATATAAATATATTAATCAACAGATATATAAGTGTATATGTTGAGTATATGAATATATTTGTTGACATAGTTGTTGAATAAATTGACAAAATTTCACAAGAATTAAAAGAAACTAGTGTACTTTTGATAAAGTGAAAAAGTAGAATTTCTAAAACATTTCCAATTGTATATTTTAAAATGCACAAATAATGATAAAAGTTAAACATGGAGTTGCTCTTTCTTTGAAATTTACTTGTTATTTTTGCCTATCACAAGTATCTGTTCCATTTGGCACTTTTAATTATAGTTTTGGCCAACAAAGGTCTGTATGATGTAGGTTTCATAAGATTGGACAATTAGTAGTTTACTTTTCCAATCCTTTTTTTTTATTTTTAAGAAATATTTTTTTCATTTGGTATTAAGCATTTTGACTCATATGAATAGTGTAATGTTCTCAAAATTTATCCTTAGACTACCTAACAGGAAGACTGAGAAACTCTAAGACACAAGCATAGGATCATGTTTGTAGAAATAAAATGTTCCTCAGTTCAGTTCAGTTCAGTTCAGTTGCTCAGTCATATCCAACTCTTTGAGACCCCATGGACTGCAGCACACCAGGCTTCCCTGTCCATCACTAACTCCCAGAGCCTGCTCAAACTCATGTCCATTGAGTCAGTGATGCCATCCAACCATCGCATCTTCTGTCATCCCCTTCTCCTCTGGCCTTCAGTCTTTCCCAGCATCAAAGTCTTTTCTAAGGAGTCAGTTCTTCTCATCAGGTGACCAAAGTATTCAAATTTCAGCTTCAGCATCAGTCTTTCCAGTGAATATTCAGGACTCATTTCCTTTAGGATGGACTGGTTGGATCTTCTTTCAGTCCAAGGGACTCTGAAGAGTCTTCTGCAACACCAAAGTTCAAAAGCATCAATTTTTTGGCACTCAGTTTTCTTTATAGTCCAACTCTCACATCCATACATGACCACTGGAGAAACCATAGCTTTGACTAGACAGACCTTGTTGGTAAAGTAATGTCTCTGCTTTTTAATATGCTATTTAGTTTGGTCATAGCTTTTCTTCCAAGCAGCAAGCGTCTTAATCTCATGGCTGCAGTCCCATCTGCAGTGATTTTGGAGACCAAGAAAATAAAGTCTGTAACTGTTTCCATTGTTTCCCCATCTGTTTCCCATGAAGTGATGAGACTGAATGCAGTGATCTTAGGTTTTTGAATGTTGAGTTTTAAGCCAACTGTTACACTTTCCTCTTTCATCAAGAAGCTCTTCAGTTCCCCTTCACTTTCTTCCATGAGGGTGGTGTCATCTGCATATCTGAGGTTATTAATATTTCTCCTGGCAATCTTGATTCCAGCTTGTGCTGATTATATTCAAATACTTAAACAGAAATGAGCTAGTAAACAAACTAAAGAAAAAGAAAGAAAATATGCTCCATTTTGTGTCTTATGTTTTGTCTTTTTGTTTAGTTTGTTGTATGAATCTTTTTTTTTTTTTACTTGTAGCATAAGTGTTCTCAGTGAAGAGAGATTACATTCCCTGAGAAAACAGAGTTGTTACTGAGGGGAATCCATCTTTCATGTGTGTGTGTGTATGTGTGTGTGTGTGTGTGTGTGTGTGTGTGTGTGCGCACTCAGCTGTGTCTGACTCTGTCACCCTATGGACCATAGGCTCTAGCTCCTCTGTCCATGGGATTCTGTAGGTGAGAATACTGGAGTGGGTTGCCATTTCCTCCTCCAGGAAATTGACCCAGGGATCAAACCTGCATCTCGTGCATAGGCAGGCAGATAATTTACCAGTAAGCCACTTGGGAAGCAATTCATACTTCACTCTATGCCAAAACCCTGTGCAAAATAATGTTTTTGGAAACAGAAAAACAAACTGTGATATCCTGTTTAGCTGGCAGGGGAACCATCAGATAGAAATATTTTCTAAGTATGGATATGTTCAGGATGCTTACTGGAAACCCTACATCGTCTCTGAATTCCTGCATCAACATGCTTTGTTTCCTCTTATTTGGAAAAAACCTGATCTACACTCTCTAAACTTGCGATGTATAGGAGGAAAAAAATCTTACTTTATCACTTGTATTTTGGGTTTTCTTGAGGTCGCTCAAGGCTATGTACATAGAGTCAGGGTTCCCCTGTTTATGAGACGGCTAACTGAGAGGAGAGGGATATCTTTTACAGTGTGAGAGATTCTCTTTTTCCCTCTGTGTGAGGAGTGGCTACTGTGATGCTCTCACTCATTTATGTCTGATCTGGAGCAAACACCTATAGCAACTAGGTGTTTATATAAAGGTGTTTAATAAATCAAATCACTAGGTCAAGACCTCTTGATTTTCTGTGCTATCATATATTCATATTTGTCTTTGATAAGGGCTAAATCGAAGGTTATTTGATACTAAATTATCAAGCTAATCTTTAGTACAAAATATATAATAACCCATCTCTTGGCCATATGATCACTTATATACATTTTCCTAAATGAATTGCCTCTTTAACTGTAGGTTTTAAAGCCTGTGAGAATTTTGAGTAAAAGGGCAAAATGCAGTTAGTAGAAGAAAGTTTTTAAAAAATCAACACAAAATTGAAATTGAGATGTGTATAAGAGACAGGGAGTTATTTTGGGTTTTCTTGAGGTCGCTCAAGGCTATGTACATAGAGTCAGGGTTCCCCTGTTTATGAGACGGCTAACTGAGAGGAGAGGGATATCTTTTACAGTGTGAGAGATTCTCTTTTTCCCTCTGTGTGAGGAGTGGCTACTGTGATGCTCTCACTCATTTATGTCTGATCTGGAGCAAACACCTATAGCAACTAGGTGTTTATATAAAGGTGTTTAATAAATCAAATCACTAGGTCAAGACCTCTTGATTTTCTGTGCTATCATATATTCATATTTGTCTTTGATAAGGGCTAAATCGAAGGTTATTTGATACTAAATTATCAAGCTAATCTTTAGTACAAAATATATAATAACCCATCTCTTGGCCATATGATCACTTATATACATTTTCCTAACAGAAAAATGAATTGCCTCTTTAACTGTAGGTTTTAAAGCCTGTGAGAATTTTGAGTAAAAGGGCAAAATGCAGTTAGTAGAAGAAAGTTTTTAAAAAATCAACACAAAATTGAAATTGTCAGGAAATAACCTTGAAAACTTTAAAAGTAGACAAAAAGTAGTATAGTGTAAAAGTTGAGAGCAGGAAGGAAAAATTTAGTAAAGATTGAAAGACGTTAATGAAATTTTCCTTTTTTTTTTTAGACTGGAAATCAATTATATTAAAATACAGTTATCAAATCAAATTTTTCATGTAATAGTACATTGTGTTTTTTTTTTTTTTATTTTTCTATGTGGAAAAGTGCTTTTATTTTTCACAAAGCAAAGATAGAGACACAGATGTAGAGAAATTAATCTCCTCATCTAAACATTCTGGGGGTAGAGTTTGAGACACCCATTGAATCCAATGCACAAAAATTGTTTTAAATTACTGGTTAAAAAAAATAATGCCCTTAGGTCCATCCTTGTCTTTACAAATAACCCAATTTTGTTTCTTTTAATGGCTGAGTGACATTCCATTGAGTATACATACCACATCTTTTTTATTCATTCATTTGTCAATGGATGTAAAGGCTGCTTCTGTGTCCCAGCTAGTGTTTAAGCAGTGCTTCAGTGGGCTTCCCTTGTGGCTCAGCTGGTAAAGCAGCCTCCTGCAATGCGGGAGACCTGGGTTCGATCTCTGATTGGGAAGATGTCCTGGAGAAGGGAAAGGCTACCCACTCCAGTATTCTGACTTAGAGAATTTTATGGACTGTATAGTCCATGGGGTCGCAAACAGTTGGACATGACTGAGCAAATTTCACTTCACTTCTTCAGTGAACATGAGAGTGTGTGTGCCTTTTAGAATTATGGTTTTCTCAGGATGTAAGTCAGAAAGAAAAATAAATATTGTGTATCAAAGCATACATATGGCATCTAGAAAAATGATACAGATGAACCTATTTGCAAAGCAGAAACAGACACAAATGTAGAGAACGAATTTATGGACTCACCAAGGGGGGAACAATGCGGGGATGAGCTGAGAGATTGGGATTGACATGTATAGATTGCTATGCATGGAATAGACACCTAGAGGAGCCTGTTGTACAGTGTGGGGAACTCTGCTTGATGCTCTGTGGTGACCTAGATGGGAAGGCAATGCAGAGGGAGGGGATATGCGTGTACAAAGGCTGATTCACTTTTCTGTACAGCAGAAACTAGCACAACATTGTAAAGCAGCTATACCCTAATTAAAAAAAGCAAAGTCCTACTTTTGTAAGCACAAAAATTGCTAAGATTACCTCCACATAACTATAATCTAGATTTAGGCCTGAAACCTCTTCTAGGTTAGATGCACAAGCACAGTTAATCAAATTGTCAAGTTGTCGTTTTCCTGAGCAGTCTGGGATTTTCCAAAAGGGGAGCAAGTCACTAGGAGAAAAGCTGGAAAGACACATGTTCAATGAGGTGCTATTTCTGCCAAGCACAGAAAATTAAAAGCTGAATGAGGCTCGCGGCTAAGAAATACCAAGTTAAGACAAATTAATAAAATGTGGTAAGTAATGATGATTCATGTAGCTGAGCTTCATCTCTGATCTTCAGGGAATAAAGAAGCAGCTGAGCTGTTGAAATGAACAAAAGAAGCAGCTGCTAAATTGGCAGCAAATGAAGGAATGGAAGGCTTTCCAGAACTCAAGCTTTTTGTAACAGATAAAGGAGCACGCAACCATGAGCTTGTCTTCTTGAAATTAAAATAAAGTGATGCTTTGTTTTTGTTTTGTTTTATTTCAACTTTAAATGATTCTTTTTTTTTTTTCTTATTGGAGTATATTTGCTTTACAATGTTTTATCTGCCATAAAGAGTGAGGTAAGTCAGAAAGAGAAATAAATATATTGTATATTAACACATGTATATGGAATCTAGAAAAAGGATTAATCTATTTGCAGGGCAGGAATAGAGATGCAGACACAGAGATATCTATCCCTTCTAATCTACAGTGTGTTGAATTTTCAAGCTACTAGCATTAAGCAAATGAAAGAAACTAAAGTCACAAGAATTAGAAAGGACAACATTAAACTGACATATTCGCATGTACTCTCATTCACCTACAAACCCCAGAAAATGCACAGAAAAATAATTAGAAAAAAATAGCAGCAGTTAATAAGGTAAATGGATATAAACATTACATAAAAGTCAGATAAATTTTTATTCTTCAGCAGCAAAAGTGAAGAAAGCATAATTAAAGAGAAGATTCCATTTAGAAATGGATCAAATAAATATTAAGTACATAAGAATAAATCCAAAAAAAAATCATGCTCAATATCTGCAAAGGAAAAATTCTAAAACTCTGTGAAGTGATATTCAAGAGTACCAAAGAGATATAAACCATGTTTATGGACAGGTAGACTTAATGTCATGGAAATGTTAGTTTTTCAAAAGTTAATCTATAAGATGAACAAAATTTCAAAAACCTTCCCTAAAATGTTGAGGGTTTTTTTAGTGGAACTTTACAAAGATTATTCTAAATGTGTATAACAAATTGGGGCCAAGCATAACCAGGAAAATTCTGGTAAGAGCAAGAGGGAAGTATTCTCCTTACTATATATCAAGATTGATTATAAAATATAATAATCATGGATAGATAATAAGACTACAGGTCTTTGAGATGACAGATATATTATGTAAGATGAAGAAAGCAGAGATCAGAAATAATAAGTCAATTTGAAGATTCTCTGGCATTGCCTTTCTTTGGGACTGGAATAAAAACTGAACTTTTCAGGTCTTCTGGCCACTGCTGAGTTTTCCAGATATGCTGGCTTATTGAGTGTACCACCTTACCAGCATCATCTTTTAGGATCTGAAGTAACTCAACTGGAATTCCATCACCTCCACCAGCTTTGTTCATAGTAATACTTCCTAAGGCCCACTTGACTTCACATTCCAGGATGTCTGGCTCTAGCTGTGTGACCACACCATCGTGGTTATCTGGGTCATGAAGATCTATTTTCTATCGTTCTTCTGTGTATTCTTGTTACCTCTTCTTAATACCTTCTTCTTTCAGATCCATACCATTCCTGTCCTTTATTGAGCCCATCTTTGCCTGAAATATTCTGTTGGTATCTCTAATTTTCTTGAAGAGATCTCTATTCTTTCCCATTCTACTGTTTTTCTCTATTTCTTTGTACTGATCACTGAGGAAGGCTTTCTGATCTCTCTTTGCTATTCTTTGGAACTCTGCATTCAAATGGGTATATCTTTCCTTTTCTCCTTTGCGTTTCACTTCTCTTCTTTTCACAGCTATTTGTAAGGCCTCCTCAGACAGCCATTTTGCCTTTTTGCATTTCTTTTCCTTGGGAATGGTCTTGATCACTGCCGTTTATACAATGTCAAGAACCTCCATTCATAGTTCTTCAGGGACTCTGTCTATCAAATCTACTCCCTTGAATCTATTTCTCACTTCCACTGTATAATCATAAGGGCTTTGATTTAGGTCATACCTGAATGATCTAGTGGTTTTCCCTGCTTTCTTCAATTTAAGTCCAAATTTGGCAATAAGGAGTTCATGACCTGAGCCACAGTAAGTTCCTGGTCTTGTTTTTGTTGACTGTATAGAGCTTCTCCATCTTTGGCTGCAAAGAATATAATCAATCTGATTTCAGTACTGACCATCTGGTGATGTCCATATGTAGACTCTTCTCTTGTGTTGTTGGAAAACGGTGTTTCCTATGACCAGTGCAGTCCCTGGGCTTGACAAAACTCTATTAGCCTTTGCCCTGCTTCATTCTGTACTCCAAGGCCAAATTTGCTCTTTATAACATCAGACTTTACTTCCATCACCCATCACATCCACAAATGAAAGTGAAAGTGAAGTTGCTCAGTTGTGTCCAGCTCTTTGCGACCCCATGGACTGTAGCCCACCAGGCTCCGTCCATGGGATTCTCCAGGCAAGAATACTGGAGTGGGTTGCCATTTCCTTCTCCAGGGGATCTTCCCGATCCAGGGATCAAACCCAGGTCTGCTGCATTGCAGGCAGACACTTTAACCTCTGAGCCACCAGGGAAGCCCACATCCACAACTAGGTATTGTTTTTGTTTTGGTTCCATCTCTTCATTCTTTCTGGAGTTATTTCTTCACTCTTCTGTAGTTGCATATTGGGCACCTATCGACTTGGGGAGTTCATCTTTCAGTGTCATATCTTTTTGCCTTTTCATACTGTTCATGGGGTTCTCAAGGCAAGAATACTGAAGTGGTTTGCCATTCCCTTCTCCAGTGGACCATGTTTTGTCAGAACTCTCTGCCATGACCCATCCCTTTTCTGTTACCCTACACGGCATGGCTCATAGTTTCATTGAGCTAGACAAGGCTGCGGTCCATGTGATCAGTCTGATTAGTTTTCTATGATTGTGGTTTTCATTCTGTCTGCCCTCTGATGGATAGGGATAAGAGATTTATGGAAGCTCCTTGATGGGAGTGACTGCCTGAGGGGGAAATTGGGTCTTGTTCTGATGGCAGCCATGTTCAGTAAATCTTTAATGCAATTTTCTGTTGATGGGTGGAGCTGTGTTCCCTCCCTATTGCTTTACCTGAGGCCAAACTATGGTGGAGGTAGTGAAAATAATGGGGACCTCCTTCAATAGGTCCCGTGCATGCACTGCTGCACTCAGTGCCCCTGATCCCGCAGCAGGCTACCACCAACCCTCACCTCTACCAGAGACTCATGGACACTCACAGGCAAGTCTGAGTCAGTTTCTGTGGGATCACTGCTCCTTTCTCCTGGGTCCCAGTGCACACAAGGTTTCATTTGTGCCCTCCAAGAGTCTGTTTCCCCAGTCTTGTGTAAGTTCTGGTGGTTCAATGGTGGTTCTATGGTGGGGTTAATGGTGACCTCCTCCAAGAGAGTTTATGCCATACCCGGTCCGCTGCACACAGTCCCTACAGCAGGCCACTGCTGACCCATTCCTTCACAGGATTCAATCAGACACAGTTCTGGCTCAGTCTCTGTGGGTTGGACGTGTGTTTTGTGCCCTTCCAGGTCTGAGCAGCTCAGGCGACCCGGTGCTTGGTGAGTGCATTGTCCCAGGTGGGCCATGCATCTTAATCACCTTCCTGGTCCCGGCTGCTCGGTTTCTCCCATACACCATTTCAGGTGTGCCATATGTCTCCTCTGCAGAGCTGATCTCACACTGCAACCCTCCTGGCAGGTGTCAACTATCCATGATCTCAGGAAGACGTGGTTAGCAGCTGGGAGCCTGCTTCCGGTTTGGTGGAAGATGCCATCTCTAGGCTTGAGATTGTAGCAGCCCCTTGCCTTCCAGCTCTGGATGCTGTAAGCACATCTCTCTGCCCCTGGGTGGGGAGGGGCTGGTATGCAGCCAGCTACATCTCCTTTCATATTTGCTTAATCCTTTGTTCTCTGAGCAGGCCAGGCTTCAGGCTAGGGTGTTAGTTTAGATCTTTTCTCAAGAAAGTTTTCTTTTCTGCAGTTGAGGTTAGGCACGTATTCTGTATGGTTTTTGTTTTTGTTTCTCCGATTGTGTTGCCTTCTGAGATTACAAAACTCCCCACCGACCCGCCTGTGAGAGGGTTTCCTACTGTGTGGAAACTTCTCCTTCATGATTCCCTCCCCAGGGCAGGTCTCCATCCCTAGCTTTTTTGTCTCTCTTTTTGTCTTCTATATTTTGTCCTACCTCCTTTCCAAGAGAGTGCGCTGCTTTTCTGGGTGCCTGGTATCCTCCGCCAGGGTTCAGAATTTGTTTTGTGGAAGTTGCTCAACATTCAAATCATCTTTTGATGAATTTGTGGAGGAGAAAGTGGTCTCCCCATCCTATTCCCCTTCTATCTTGAAGATCATTTTGACTGTGTGGGTCACAACAAACTGGAAAATTCTTAAAGAGATGAGAATACCAGACCACTTGACCTGCCTCCTGAGAAATCTGTATGCAAGTCAAAAAGCAACAGTTAGAACTGGACATGGAACAAAAGACTGGTTCCAAATAGGGAAAGGAGTATGTCAAGGCTGTATATTGTCACCTTGTTTATTTACTTATCTGAAGAGTAAATCATGTGAAATGCTAGGCTGGATGAAGCACAAGCTGGGATCAAGATTGCCAGGAGAAATATCAATAACCACAGATATATAGATGACACCACCCTTATGGTATAAAACAAAGAAGAACTAAAGAGCCTCTTGATGAAACTGAAAGAGGAGAACGAAAAAGTTGGCTTAAAGCTCAACATTCAGAAAAGGAAGATCATGGCATCTGGTCCCATCACTTCATGGCAAATAGATGTAGAAACAATAGAAACAGTGACAGACTTTATTTTGGGGGGCTCCAAAATCACTGCAGATGGTGACTACAGCATGAAATTAAAAGATATTTGTCTTCCTTGGAAGAAAAGCTATGAGCAACCTAGAGAAGATATTAAAAAGCAGAGAAGTTACTTTACCAATGAAGGTCCATCTAGTCAAAGCTATAATTTTTCCAATAGTCATATATGGTGCAAGAGTTGGACTATAAAGAAAGTTGAGTGCTGAAAAGTTGATGCTTTTACGCTATGGTGTTGGAGAAGACTCTTGAGAGTCCCTTGGACTACAAGAGGATCCAACCAGTCAATCCTAAAGGAAATCAGTCCCGAATATTCATTGAAAGGACTGATGCTGAAGCAGAAACTCCAATACTTTGGCCACCTGATGTGAAGAATCAACTCACTGGAAAACACCCTGATGCTGGGAAAGACTGAAGGTGGGAGAAGGGGACAACAGAGGATAAGATGGTTGGTTGGCATCACCAATGCAATGACCATGAGTTTGAGTAGGCTCCAGGAGTTGTGATGGACAGGGAACCTGACGTGCTGCAGTCCATGGGGTTGCCAAGAGTTGGACACGACTGAGTGACTGAACTGAACTCAACTGAACTGAATAAGTCAATAATTAGTCAATAAGTAACAAGCTTCTCTGGTAGCTCAGTTGGTAAAGAATCTCCCTGCAATGCAGGAGACCCTGGCTTGATTCCTAGACTGGGAAGATCTGCTGGAGATCTTCCGGTACCCACTCCGGTATTCTTGGGTTTCTGTAGTGGCTCACCTGATAAAGAATCCTCCTGAAATGTGGGAGACCTGGCTTCCATCCCTGGGTTGGGAAGATCCCCTGGAGAAGGGAAAGGCTACCCACTCCAGTGTTCTGGCCTAGAGAGTTCCATGGACTGTATAGTCCATGGGGTTGCAAATAGTCAAACACAACTGAGCAACTTTCAGTTTCACTTTTCAGTCAACAAGTAAAGTAGGGGGAAATGACTATTTGTATAGAAAAAGATGAAGTTGGATCTCTACCTGATAAATTATGCAAAATCTACTCCATATGAATTAGGACTTAAATATCATAAATAAAAATTAAAACTCTTAGAAAATATAGGTTATAATTTTTCAGTCTTTGAGATATTAAAAATTTTTTATATATTTACTGTAAAAAAATTTTTAAATCAATAAATTATGCTGTGTACATTAGGGTTAGGAAGATACCACAGAGTAGGAAATGGCAATCCACTCCCATATTCTTGCCTGGAAAAATCGATGGACAGAGGAGCCTAGTGGGCTACAGTTGCAAAGAATCAGACACAACTGAGCACACACACATTAAAATTAATAATTTTGTTCAGCAAAATAAATCTTTAAGGACTTTTAAGAAAGTGAAAACACAGGCCCCATGCTTGCATGATGTATGTATATTACACATAGTGGACAAAAGATTAACATCAAGAAGACATAATACTATATAAATTAGCATCCAAAACAAATACAAATATAGAAAAATGGGAAAAGAAATGTTAGAGCTCTTCACACAGCAAGAAACATATGACCAATAAATGTGAAGAGCTATTCATTATATGAAAGAGAAAAATTAAGACCATAATGAAATACCATTTCACATCCTTTCAATTCACAAAACTTAAAGTATCTGAACATTCCAAGTGTTAGAAAGGATCCACAAGATTGCTAAAATTTTTTCTGAGAAGGATAAAAATAAGCACAATCACTTTGAGAAAGTTTGATTTTATAGTCCGTTATTGACTTCTCATATATCTGAAGGCTCAGTAATTCAACTCATTTTGTACTCAAGAGAATCTCTTGAGGAGGTTTAATAGAAATTTCATTCAGAATATTCATAGCAGTGTTCTCTGTGATAGCAAATCTTGGGACTAACCCAGCAGCCCACTGAAGACTATATACACAAAATGTGTTTTATTCACATGATAGAACATTGCATTGCAGTTAAAATGAATTAACTACAGTGTCATGCAACAAGCTAAATGAATATTAGTTGCATATTAAGTGAAATTCTAAATCTCAAATGATTACATGAAGCATGCTCTATTTTAAAAGCTGAAAATAACTTTAAGAAAAAGACACAGTGCTTTAGGAATGATTATAGATGCAATGAAAATGAGAGCAAGGGGATAATCATAGGAGTTAGAGGAGCAGGGATTCCTCTGGAGGACAGAATGAAAAGGCGAAGCATATAGCTGGATGTAGATTATTTTCAAGGTCTTGGTTGCAGTTTTGCATGACAGGCTCACGGATGCTTATCAAGTTATTGTTTAGCTAATATATAGTACTGTGACTATGTTAACTGCAACCTCCTAATTTATCCCCCTTTCCCCTTTATCACATTATTAAAGACAACCAGCTGAATATATAAATAAATATGAGGCATTCATTGACCATAGAGAAAAGTGTATCAAAGGGCAACAAAAGAAAACTGCATGTATTTGTTCCTAAATACTCAATAGAAACTCTCCTTTATATTACTGTGTGAACAGCCAAGGTTGGAACAGTGCAGCAAAAAACAATTACAGATCATTAATCATGATCTAGATCTGTTCCAAAATGATTTCAATTTCTAAGGAATTTTGCCCTAAAAGTATTTTTCCTTGGGTGCATCAGTCCCACAGTTGCTACACGCACTTCAATGGATCCCAGTTTATGACAATTTAATAATTTATACTCAACAAGTAAAGCAAAGCATGAAAATTAAAGACATCTTAAATCATTTTAAGGTTGCATAAGCATAATAGAATAATCTGAGAATTAATTACATGATACCACGGGTGTGAATAAAGTCTAGCTCATGAATTAGGTTACCTGTATCCTTTCTTAGTTCTCTACAAATGAGTCTGCATTTTAGAAATTTAAAGACAGTTTAAGCTAAGACTTCAGTGAAATTCTCTTTAGGGGCTAACAGGCTGGCTCCTGAGTAGATGTCTGATATATGAAACAAAAAATAAAAAGGCATTTTTCAAGACATTTCTTTTTTCTCATAGATAGAGGAAACATCCCTGTTTATCAGGTTCATCAGCATCTAAAATATGTTGCAGAATGACAATAAAGCTGTCATGAAGAAAACAATCCTGACCAATTTACTTCAGATGAGTCAACCCACTGTGTTATCTTCTCCAAGGGAGTGAAACAGTAACACCACGGGAGCAAACGCAGCAGGTTTAGAGGAAGGAAGACTTATTGTTTCAGTGGTGAAGTGAGCCTGCTTAGAAGGGTCAGCGAGCAATTGAGAGCCTCCCTTTATCACAGCATATTGATAAAAGATAAGTTTAAACTGCCTTTCAAATTAGCAAACTGCATATAATATGTTAAGTTTGCATTTGGAGGAAAATGCTCAGAGATCCACCTTGGGTATGAGACACAAATTTAATAGCTTTAAACCACTCTGTATGGATAGAAAGAGTAACTTCCCAAGTTTCTGCAGAGAAAAAAAAATAAAACAAAAGAATCACAGTCTGATATCTGTGGCTGTAAACTGATGTCATTGACAATGAAGAGTCAGAAGAGTAAATAGGGTGATTTGAGTCAAGACCAATCACTCAAACATATTCTTATAGTGTTGATCCCCCTAGGGCTGCCGTCACAAATTGCCGCAGATTCAGTGACATGAAACAGCAGAAGTAAATTCTCTCACAGTCCTGGAAGCCATTAAGTACTGGATCAAGATGTTAGCCCATGGTATCCCTGCTGGAGACTCTGAAGAAGAATCTGCTCCATGCTTCTCTCCTAGATTCTGATGACTGCTGATGATCCTTGGTGTGCCTTGGCTGGCAAACTGCTCTTTCCATTCTCTCTCCACTTTTTAATGGAGTTTTCCCCTGGATCTCATCACATAATGTTCCCCTAATGTGTCTGTCTCTGAGCCTCTTCTCTTTTTACAAGATACCAGGTATACTAGATGAGGGTCCACCCTAATCAAGCAGATCTCATCTTAACATGATTACTTCCACAAAGATACTATTTCCAAATAAGGTTGTGTTCGTGGGCCCTGGATGTTGGCTCTTTAATGTATTTGAGGTAGGGGTAATTCAACCCACAACACTAATCAGGGGGAAAGTTTCAGGAGAAAGAGAGAGAATTATGGTCATAAAAAATGAAATTTCCTTCCCTACCCTTTTATTCTGAGAACATCATCTGATTAAACATTCTGGAAATTAATAAGTTTCGAACAGCAAAGACCGGTAACACACTCATATGTCTCACAGGCTAAGAAGATAACATGACTGAGTGAAATAGACTGCTTAATATGAGTTGATTTACTCACTTTATTCACTTAAAAAAAAAAAAAACAGCCTTAATAGAAAGTTTAAACCCCACCTCCTTTTTCAAATCACCATGTACCTTTTCCATATATATTTTCCATGCAATTTTCATAATTCTCATTATGGTTTGTTTTACATAGGCATCTTGCATTGAACTTTTGACAGAGACACTTCACTGAAAATGTAGAAATACTTCTAATTTCCACAAAGAAATATGTTCTGTCTCAATTTTCTTGAAGCATACTCTTAGTCTAGCATATATCCTCTAACTTTTGATAGAATTATAGGCAGAAAATCTTTTCTCTACTCAAAGACAAACTATAGTAAAAGCATAATGACATGCAGTGGCTGACATGCAACTTCAGTAATGGGTGTCAGGAGGGAAGAATGGGGTTTGCCACACCTGTCCAAAAAAGGAAGAAGCTACTTAATTTCAACCAGTTAGCACCGGAAGAGCAGGCATGGACAGTCCTGAATGCAGAATGTTCAGGTAAGACATTTTAAGACAAACCACAAATCCAGTTCTGATTTTTCAAGAGAAAACACATTTTTATGAAAAATCTCTAGATTTTTTAAAAAACATAAAAATATTATTTTATGAAAGCCAATGAAAGCCAAATAAAACACAACTGTGAATTACATTCAGTCATAGACCACGTGGACTGCAAGGAGATCAAGCCAGTTAGTCCTGTGTATGTTAGTTCCTCAATAGTGTCTGACTCTGTGACCCCATGGATTGTAGTGCACCAGGCTCCTCCGTCCATGAAATTCTCCAGGCAAGAACACTGGAGTGGGTTGCCATGTCCTCCAAGGGATCTTCCCGTCCCAGGGATCAGACCCAGGTCTCCTGCATTACAGGCAGATGCTTTACTATCTGAGCCACTAGGGAAGCCCAGTCCTAAAGGAAATCAACATATCAACCTTTAATATTCATTGAAGGACTGATGCTAAAGCTGAAATTCCAATGCTTTGGCCACTTGATCCAAAGAGTTGACTCAAGACCGTGATGCTGGGAAAGATAGAAGGCAAAAGGAGGAGGGGGCGGGAGGTGGCAGAGGATGAGATAGTTAGCATCACTGACTCAATAGACATTATCTGAGCAAACTCTAGGATCCATGGGATCACACAGAGTCAGACACGACTTCGCGGCTGAAGAAATAGGCTACTAGTTGTATCCTTGAGACCACCAAGACAGCCATTTGAATGAATAGTTTTCCCTTTGGAAAGACTGACTTCCCTGCCTCCTTTCCCATTTCACCACTTTCTGTCACTGCCTCTCCCTCTTTCTCCTTATCCTCTCTTTCTCCCTCCATGACTAAGTTCTGGTTCTCAAAATATGCTCTCTTCAAACAGAATTTGAAAAACTGAACCTAGGTAATCAGCTAATAAAATTAAACTATAGTTGCCTAATTTTTAGAAGAAATATTAATCTATGAATAGGAGAATCTTGATTTTAAAGTTTTCTTACACAAACCACCCCAATTTTTTTTACCACTGACAGAAGACTTGATTATATATAGTTTAACAGCTTTAGATCTCTGCAACCCATGTTTATTGGAGGTTATTTTCCATTGCATACATGAAATTAGGCACTTTTTTGCTAACATATAGATTTTTTTGATAGACATTCATCATTCTCATTAGCTACACAATAAGAAAATCTTTCTTCTTTTATTTTCTGAAATCTCCATTTCAAAAAAAAAAAAAAAGGAAAAGGGTTCTGTTACTAGAAAGTTCAAAGAATGACTCAAGTGCCCCAGAAGAAGTTGAAAATGCCAAATGCTCATGCTTCACTGTCATATGCACCAGCTAGAATTTTGAAACCCAAGTTAGGACCAAAAAGCAGCAGGATCTGTGCAAAATCCTTTCCAGCGAGAGTGCTGTAAGAATTGACCAGCTTATAGAAATCTACCTTGAGAGGCAGCAGGGACAGTAAGGGTTCTAGCTATAATGAATGATATTCAGCATTTGAGAACTGGTGGTGTCAGCTTGAACATTTATCCCCAGGAGCAAGGTTCAGTGGCAGTCCCCAGAAGGTCTTCATGTCCCATGGCATAACTTAGGCACTGTTGCTGGCTGTGGAATCTCTGAGCTCAATTTTCCATATATCCAGAAGATTATGGGTGATGTTGGGAAAGATTGATGGCAGGAGGAGAAGGGGATGACAGAGGATGGGATGGTTAGATAGCATTACCAACTCAATGGACACGAATTTGGGTAAACTCCAGGACTTGGTGATGGACAGGGAGGCCTGGCCTGCTGTGGTTCATAGGGTCACAAAGAGTAGGACACGACTGAGTGACTGAACTGAAAAATGAATTTCAAATAGCCAGATAATTTTTGTTACTTGTAACCAAGTTGTGTGATTTATATAAAAATTAAATGTTAATGGTTATAGTATTTGTCTCATGATGCCTAAGAATTTTGCCTCATGACTAGCTTCCAGAACCACTGTTTTAGAGATACAAGCAAAGCATAGTTGTTACTACTATGGAGCCAGACATCTTGGAATGTGAAGTCAAGTGGGCCTTAGAAAGTATCACTACGAACAAAGCTCGTGGAAGTGATGGAATTCCAGTTGAGCTCTTTCAAATCCTGAAAGATGATGCTTTGAAAGTGCTGCACTCAATATGCCAGCAAATTTGGAAAACTCAGCAGTGGCCACAGGACTGGAAAAGGTCAGTTTTCATTCCAATCCCAAAGAAAGGCAATGCCAAAGAATGCTCAAAGTACAACACAGTTGCTCTCATCTGACATGCTAGTAAAGTAATGCTCAAAATTCTCCAAGCCAGGCTTCAGCAATACGTGACCTGTGAACTTCCTGCTGTTCAAGCTGATTTTAGAAAAGGCAGAAGAACCAGAGATCAAATTGCCAACATCTGCTGGATCATGGAAAAAGCAAGAGAGTTCCAGAAAAACATCTATTTCTTCTTTATTGACTATGCCAAAGCCTTTGACTGTGTGGATCACAATAAACTTTGGAAAATTCTGAAAGAGATGGAAATACCAGACCACCTGACCTGCCTCCTGAGAAATCTGTATGCAGGTCAGGAAGCAACAGTTAGAACTGGACATGGAACAACAGACTGGTTCCAAATAGGAAA
>SJYC01139924.1:0-60309 GCA_006408675.1 Madoqua kirkii | reverse complement strand
CTTTATTGACTATGCCAAAGCCTTTGACTGTGTGGATCACAATAAACTTTGGAAAATTCTGAAAGAGATGGAAATACCAGACCACCTGACCTGCCTCCTGAGAAATCTGTATGCAGGTCAGGAAGCAACAGTTAGAACTGGACATGGAACAACAGACTGGTTCCAAATAGGAAAAGGAGTACATCAAGGCTGTATATTGTCACTCTGCTTATTTAACTTATATGCAGAATACATCACAAGAAACACTGGACTGGAAGAAACACAAGCTGGAATCAAGATTGCTGGGAGAAATATCAATCACCTCAGATATGCAGATGACACCACCCTTATGGCAGAAAGTGAAGAGGAGCTAAAGGGCCTCTTGATGAAGGTGAAAGAGGAGAGTGAAAAAGTTGGCTTAAAGCTCAACAGTCAGAAAACGAAGATCATGGCATCTGGTCCCATCACTTCATGACAAATAGATGGGGAAACAGTGGAAACAGTGTCAGACTTTATTTTGGGGGGCTCCAAAATCACTGCAGATGGTGATTGCAGCCATGAAACTAGACGATGGTTATTCCTTGGAAGCAAAGTTATGACCAACCTAGATAGCATATTCAAAAGCAGAGACATTACTTTGCCGACTAAGGTCCGTCTAGTCAAGGCTATGGTTTTTCCTGTGGTCATGTATGGATGTGAGAGTTGGACTGTGAAGAAGGCTGAGCGCTGAAGAATTGATGCTTTTGAACTGTTGTATTGGAGAAGACTCTTGAGAGTCCCTTGGACTGCAAGGAGATCCAACCAGTCCATTCTGAAGGAGATCAACCCTGGGATTTCTTCGGAAGGAATGATGCTAAAGCTGAAACTCCAGTAATTTGGCCACCTCATGGGAAGATTTGACTCTTTGGAAAAGACTTTGATGCTGGGAGGGATTGGGGGCAGGAAAAGGGGACGACTAAGAATGAGATGGCTAGATGGCATAACTGACTCGATGGACGCAAGTCTGAGTGAACTCCGAGAGATGGTGATGAACAGGGAGGCCTGGCATGCTGTGATTCACGGGATCACAAAGAGTCAGACACAACTGAGCGACTGAACTGAACTGAACTGATTATGGACTCCACCTTAAATCCTAGCTCTGCCAACTCTTTGTGCCTCAGCTTTCTCATGTGTAAAAAAAAAGAGTGGGCTCAGTAATAATGAACAATTATGAAATTTTTGTGAGAACTAATTAGGTGCTTGAACATAATGAGCACCCAATAAATGCTGCCTATAGATATTATTTTCTCCTGAGCACACAATTAGATGAGACACACTCTTGGCATAACCATTCCATCTGGATGGATGGTAAAGACATAGAGCCAGAGAGGAATTACAAGGCCCTGAAGCTAGAGTACTTAAGGTTTCAATCTCTTTTGAAAGCAGTCAGCTGATACGGAAGTTGGATTACTCCAAAGTCTAAAAGCCTAAGAGAAAAATTGCAAATAATATCTGTTGCTTTAATGCTTTCCTCTAAATTCTAAAAATAAAAATCCTAGGAAGTCTCACCATTTCCATTCCTACAGTTTTTCCTTAAGTCTGATATTCTCGCAAGGCTCTTGGGATCTATCAGAAAATAAAATTGGAGATCTCTGCCAGTGGTGCTTATATTATAGAACAAAATATATAAATAAATTAATGATAAAGTAGTAGGAAGGTAATTCAGATGGTATTTGCACTGTAGTAAGTGTTAGGGGATATAATTGAGCAAGATAAGGGAAAATCTAAAGTGTTTGGAGTCAGAAGTTACAGCAAGTTACAATTTTAGAAGAGGTTGATATTTGAGTAGAGTTAAGGAAATCAACGAACTACCTATGTGTGAATAGCTCTGGAAAGAGCTTTCCAGGAAGAGGGAACAGCCACTGCAAAGGCCCTAAGAAAATTACATACCTAGTCTTTTGAAAGAAGAGAAAGTTTTAGATGGAGCAGTCAGTAGGGGAAATTCACTGGATGAGATCACAGAGACAACTAGGGATTATTTTGTGGAGGCATTGGTAGTTATTACAATGATTTTGACTTCTTCTGAGTGATATGAGAAGCCACTGGAGAATTTTGAAGAGAACCAACCTCATACAGTTTATGTTCTAATAGCATCCTTCTAGCTACAGTGTTGACAATAAACTATAAACAGAGACAAGGCAAAGACGGAAACAGGGAGACCTGTGAGGCAACCACTTCAGGAATCCAGCAGAGTAATGACAATGTCTTATCCCAAGATGGTTCTAGTGTACATGGTAAGAACTGGTCATACTCCACTTACAGTTTGAACATAGAATCGGAAAGAGTTCTGGATATTGATGTTTAATTCTTCCCTGTGTCTTGTCAATCCCATTTCTGTATTTTGTCTTATCTCATACCAATGGCCATCTCTCCTGCTACACTGATGTGAGAGGTTCATTTCAGACATTATCATCCTACTTTCCTGAATTATCTTCCATGGCCCTTTATATATCTTATAATATAAACTCCTTAATATAACTCTTACCAATACTTTACCTACCTCTATCCCTGCAAGAGTGCAGTTGACTTCAATCAAAGGATACTGAATGACTTGCCCTGTACTCATATTGCTACTTCACATGTCTATGCCATCAGACCTACCTACATTCCTCTTCCCAAAATGTCTCTCTCCAGCACTTCATCTTGACTTTTACTAGAGATCATTTAATCCAGTGTTTAATGAAGAAAAGAGATTTCAGGGAAGGAAAAAAAATGTCAACAGACAATTACAGAATATTGACCACATTTATGAAAAGCTGGGAGTTAATTAGATTTTTAAGTTCATTGGATATGATTAAGAGAGATGAAGATTTCATATGTGCAGAAGTTTCAGTTAACTACACATCAGCAAAAGCATTACAGCAGAAGGAAATTCAGAAAAAAACGCTTTTTTATGTGTTAAAGTACACTCTTCGTATCATTTAGTCAAGGAGTGACCTTAAGCATTCTCAAAGGACTCTTTCCATCGGGAAAAAAGTAGACCCTCTACCCATAACCTGCATCCAAGAGAATTTGAGGGAACGATCTGATATAAAAGTAAGGGAGTGATATAACCTGCTTACGTTTTTAAAAGATTATACACAGTCCATTGTATAGGACGGCAAGGAAGCAAAATTTGAGACAAGGACACCAGTTAAGAAGCTATTACAGTAGTGGTTCATGCAATAAATGGTGAGGCCTTAGACTAGGATTGTGGTTCTGAAGATGGTGAGCAGCGGCCAGATTCAAGATGTATGTCAAAATAGGGTAGGTATTGCCCACTTGTGAAGGCTTATTCATGCTCAGATATGCAGCATGAGAGGAATCAAGAGTAACTGTAGGCTTTTGTTTGAAGCAGTGATGTCAGGCCAGTGGTTTGTACAGTGTTGTACAAGGTGTTGGAAGCTCTCTGTGAAGTCAGATACGCACTGATGTACCTGAATGTGAGTGACCAACATCTTCCTTTCTGGCAAACCTTTGGACAGCTCCATCACCTGGCAAGAATTAGTGCCTGTTACCTGCGGCTGTGACATTTAAGAGTAAGATGCCAGATTAGCCATCTTCTCAACCGTGGAAGCTTGTCCTGTTTGTTCCTACCATGTGTGGTTACTGGGGATGTCTCTTCAAATGTGCCCAGACATTATCTGCACCAGGCTGGTTTATAATCTAACACAGAAAGAACATTAAAACAAGAAAGAATTCTAGTGTTCAGAACACCAAACCACCTACAAATGTTCTCCAAACTTACATAATTATCATAATAACTTGCTAACAATGCAGATTCCAGGACTCATCCTGGATCCACTGGGTCAGAATTTCCCAGAAAGGCACTGTAAACTCATTATTTTTCATTTTTAACAAGTTCCCCCAAGTTAGACCAATGATGAGCTCAGTTTGGGAAACACTGGTCACACCCAAACCTTCATTACTAAAAGAAATGAAAAGCCCCAAGGAGTTAAGTAATTTCAAAAAGAAACAGTTCCCCTCCTGCAACTGAGAGTTTTGCTTTTTTTGCTTTCTTCTTTTAACTTTCCTCACTCACTGTGCAATATATAGAAGTTACATGTTTTTGATCAATTTCAGAGAGAACTTGCTAACACTTCCTAATCATGTCTCCCAGGAGAAGTGACTGGAAACCTGAAATGGTCTCGGGAACTGCTCTATCCTTTCCTCATAAAAAGCTCACCTTGAAACAGAGGCAGACAGTCTCTACTCTAGGAAAATTATTTCTTCTTAATTGGAACCATCTAGAGAGATTTGGACCCATAGAGGCTCTCTGCCAGGTCTAAAAAAAAGAAAGGTGTCCCTTTGTCCTTATTATTTTCGAGATGATGCATGTGATCTAACGGTTTTTGCACACCATGAGGCTCTCATGGACATCAATAGGCATTATGCATGTAAAAGGGCAGCAGGAGTACCTCATTATCTCCAGCCCAAGCAGAGAGAAATGCAATAATCATCATTCTCTGCTTTTCTTCACGCTTTTAACTGGCGATGGAAACATAAGTAACCTTATGGGTTAGGGTGCCGTGAGTTATGGTGAGTAACACCTTTTTCAGTTGGCAGATGGGATTCAATACCTGCTTGAAGAGCACAGAGGACTCAGTGAAGGAACCATGGAATGGAAGGAACTATTCTTATCTCTAACATGGAGCAATTTGATTTGACTTTGAGAAGAACAGTGAAACCCTCAATAATACTTTCCAATATGCCCAAACTCTTAAGTAAATGAGGACTTTGTGTGTCTATCAAAGCTTAAAGTTATCTACATCAAAAATAAAAGTTGACTGATAAGGTGAAGTTGCTCAGTCGTGTCCGACTCTTTGCGACCCCGTGGACTATAACCTACTAGGCTTCTTCGTCCATGGGATTCTCCAGGCAAGAATACTAGAGTGGATTGCCGAGAAAATGCCAAACCGACTTCAAAAACATTATTAAGTTAAACCACTTTCCTTATCGAGTCTTCTGTTCTTTTTCTGGTCTAGACACTGCTGTTGAATTGATAGAGCTTTACATCATACGAAGCCAGTTAGGTCTCCATTACCTGTTCCAATGAGAGAAGCCTGGTGCAGATCATTTAAAATAGGAAAGGCACATCTCTGGATCAAAGCCTTGGCTTTTCTTCCCTCTGAGAAGCAATATTATCCTCACTTTGAGTCTTTCTCTTTTCCTGTTTACATTCTGAAGCTTCCAGGAGAAGAGAGTCATTCATTCATCTCTTCCTTTGCTGAATCAAAAATTATAAGAAAAAAAAAACACTATTTTTTTCCTAATGATGGTTTCCTCCTCTCCACTTGTGTAGGCTCTCAAACTGCCTACTCTGTTGTAGCTCACTCTTTTCCCAAAGGAAAAAATCCTTTTAGATTCTTTTGGTCAGCATCCTTTCAGAAAGGTGATCTTTTAATTGAGAACTGGATTTCAGGATTAATATTTGCCCTGAATATCTGTCAATACTGTTTCAGTCACCCAACAATTAATGTCAGCCGTACTCCTTTCAAGCCAATTCAAGCCAGTCACACCATCAAGCATGATAAACAACAAAATCGATATTATGAAAATTGAGATGACAAAGATCTCAATTTCTCTAAGTAATTAATTGAGAACAGAGCTTTTCTTTTGTCTTTGCATTCTAAGCTACAATAAATATTCTGTTCTTTTTTCTTGCTGCCAATAAAAAATAACCTTTTTTATTATTCTTGTTGTTTTAGTTTTTTGAAATACATTTTGGCCACAGCCTTTTCAAGTGCAGTGGAACATAGGAGGAGGCCGGCCTGATCCTTGCTCTCCTAGGGCTATTTCCAGAGCATTGATTTATCCTTGAATCACCATGTTCCCTGTGGGTCTTTCTGCTGGAGACCAGGCCACCAACTTCACACCCACTCTGTGTACTCAGAGCTGATACCTCTCACTCCCTGCTGTAAATACACATGTGCACACCCCTAACACAAGATTGCATACCTGGGTATGAAGGAAGAGCTAAAAGCCAAGTATGCTGCCTTCTCAGATAGTAATAGGCAAGAAAAAATGCCAAGAATGAATGTAAGTATTCTTTTCATGCTTCAGGCTGTGTCGCAAGTCTATTGTTGTTATCAAACCATATAATTTAAACCTTTATTTTTAAAATGGTAAAATGTTTTCAGAAAAATGAAATGTAATCTCTGAAGTCACATGTATAACCAACAGGAGCCTAAGGCAGGACTAGAATCCAGGAATTGAATCCATGAACATCCAGGCTTTTTGTGTTTCAAGAACCCAGTCAAATAGATCCTCAGAATGATTCAGATATAAGAGATGTGGAGTTCCACACTTCCAGACACTCAGCTAAGGTGTCCTGTCAGAGAAGCAGGCCAGAAATTCAATTTGATAGGGATGAATTGGGCATCTTCTACATACAAAACTCAGTGTTAGGCATTTGGAAGAAAACACAGTAAAGTATATTGGTTTATTTATACTTCACAAAAACTGTGACCCAATTGTCTTTATCTAGATCACATGCTTAATGAGTATAAACGTGTAGTAAATAAGTATATCTTGAATGATTTTTATGAAAAATAATGTAGTTACTCAAGGACAGAGTATTTTTATTCATTCACTCATGTATTCACCCATTCAAAAATACATGTTGAGAATCCAACATTTTCCAGGCCATCTCTCAGACAATATGAGTACAAAAATGAATAATTCCAAGCCATTGTTCTTTGTGACTTTACATAGAAAAAGAAAACTAAGGATGACAGAGTGAGAAAAATGTTATGGCTTCAACTCTGTTCTGTAACAGACCATTGGCATGGAGATGGTAGTTCATGAGAAAGAAGTCAGTTTATAAACCTTGATGAAGGTTGTAAAAGAAGAAAGGGATGAAGTCAGGGAGAACAACAAGAAAGAATGGGAAAAAAAGAACAGATCAAAATCTTTAGGAATTGATAAGGATTTTGGATTTTATTCTGTGAGCAGTAGAAACCAATGAAAGTTTTCCAGCAAAGAAAGAATTTGATCAGATTTGAGGTGAATTGAGGAGATACACCTGACAAAACATAGCCAGCTAAATGATGCTTGAAGTTTGGGGTAAGAAACAACTGGCTTTCAAATACTCAGTAGAGGTTTGATATGGAAGCAGGAAGGATATAAAGAATTTGATAACAAGTTAGATTTTGGACTTTGTGCTAGGCAGAAGAAGGAATCCCCACAATGTCTCTGCTTTAATCTCCATAACCTGTGAACACATTACCTAACATGGCAAAAGATACTTTGCAGATATTAATAAAGTTATGAACCTTAAAATGGAGACAGTTATAGGATGATTCAGGTGAACCCAATCTAATCCCATTAGTCCTTAAAAGCACAGATACTTTCCTAGCTTCCCAGCTATGGTCAAAGAAAGGTGAAAAGAAAGGATGGAGAGATTCCAAGTATAAGAGGGATACAACTCTCCATCTCTGGCTTAAAATATAGAGAAAAGGGGCCAGGAGTTATGGAATATGGATGGCCTCTAGAATCTGGGAATGGGCCTCAGCTGATAGCCAACAAAGGAGAGATCTCAGTCCTATAAAAACCAGGAACTAAATTCTGTCCAAAAACATAAATAAGCAAGGAAACAGATCCTCTTCTAAAAGCTTCAGAAAGAAACATAGTCTTACTGACATCTTGACTTTAGTTTGGTGAGATCTGGTGAGACCTATATCAAACTTCTAACCTAAAGAACTGTGGCATAATAAATTTAAGTTGTTGAACCCACCAAGTTTGTGGTAATCTGTTGTGGCAGCATTAGAAAACTAATACAGGTTTGAAGACCAAAAAAAAAAAAACAGAGAGAGAGTCTAAAGAATTGCAGGTGGTAAGAGAGAGAGAAAAGACTCTTCCAGAGATTTTGTAAAGGAAGGATCAGAGAGGTAAAGAGAAATCAGAGGAAATAATAGAACCAAAAGAGAAAAGAACTCTGAGAAGGAATGATCCAAACTGATAACTGCAAGATGTCAAATAATATTGGACTGGTAGCCTTTGCCAAAGATAGTCTTCAAATCTGTGAACAGACTCTTTGAAGGATTTAACTAAAAGCTAGAAACAAAGCCTGTGCCTGGTAGACTGGCATCCCATAAATGAGTTAGTAATTTGCTAGAGAGGATTTGACTCTAATTTGAATGAAGAGAGGAAAAATCCACAGAACCAGTAAAGGCATGAAATGTGGTTTCTGTCTTCCTTCTGGCTTTATGTTTCATGAACATACACCCTAATAGGTTAAACCGGTTACTTTCAAAGCACTTAAACTACTATTTGAAAGCTATAAAGGATACTGATTTTCTCTATTCCTTGGGGTTCCAGTGGCATGAAATGCAGCTGCCAAAGAGCTAAAAAAACTCTAGGGGATCACCCTGTTCTCCCATAGGCTTTCAAACTTCTGAATGACTTTAATTTAAATACAGCTGTTTCGACCTATACCGGTGGGGCCTATCTTACTCAATTTTGTATCTCCAGCACCTAATCAATGGTGGGAACATAGTAAGTCTGGAAGATTTCTTTCCTGACATTATTGGTGAGTAAAAAAGCCTCATAATAAGTTGGTGAAGTCATAATAATATCCAAAACACGAATTATCACATGACTTTCAAAGACTCCCATTACCATGCATAATATTCATAATATCTGAACTTAATTCTATTAAAACCCATGCAAAACAAAGTTAATATTAGCATAGAGATAATATTCAAAGTACTACATGTTCCCGCATACCTCATGGAGCTTTGTTCCGAAGAAGAATTGTTCCCAGGAAGTACCTTATCCTGACAAGGCTGGTTTGGCATGCAATTGTGATGTATGTCTTGACTAAATTCAGGTTCACAAAACACAATACATATTTTCTTTTCTGAAATAACAGAGCATTGTCTTGCCCCAAGCATCCCTGGGAATACTTGGGTGTTATTTGAAAATCACTTTGAGATTCTCTGGGCAGCTTTTCTTAATATTTCGCCAAGTAGGTCTTCAGTTCTCTTTGCCCACATTATCCTCAGCTGGCTTCTCTCTTTAAAGCTTGCCTCAGCTAGAGCCTCCAGGACTCTCTCACAGCCCACCTCCACAAGAGCTTAAACTCATCAACTTACTTATATGGAATTTATAGACTGCTGGGGGATTTACAGACTATTCAGTCCCACCAAGAAGAAGAGAAAATGGAATCAAAGGAACTGAGGTGAGATGTTCAGGAGATAAAGCTTATTAGTGGCAAAGCCAGGCTCCAATCCTTGTTTATTGACTCAGAGGTGAATGCTCTTCCCACAACGTACAAAAAGTGAAAGCAAGAGTCTTTACCTCTGGACCACCAAGGAAGTCCCAGTGCCTTTATAAGAAGAGGTAAAAACACCAGACCTCTTGAGCTCTCTTTATCATGTGAGGACACAGTAGGAAGGTAGCCACCTACTAGCCAAAAGCAGATGTTTCAGAATGAAACCTACCTTGCTGATACTTTAATCTTAGACTTTCCAACTTCCACAATCATGTGAAATAAATTTCTGCTGTTAAGCTATCCAGTCCAATTTTAAGATGACTAATACAGGCATTAGGACAATTATTATCTGTATCTTTCCAAATATTGTCATAGGGCAGATGGCCAAGAGTCTCCTAATACAGCTGTCTCTTATACACATCTGCTGCAGTCCATGGGGTCACTAAGAGTTGGACATGACTGAGTGACTTCACTTTCACTTTTCACTTTCATGCATTGAAGAAGGAAATGGCAACCCACTCCAGTGTTCTTGCCTGGAGAATCCCAGGGACGGGGGAGCCTGGTGGGCTGCCGTCTATGGGGTTGCACAGAGTTGGACACGACTGAAGCGACAGCAGGAGCAGCAGCAAGGCTCAAATGGTAGAGTCCACCTGCAATGTGGGAGACCTGGATTCTATCCCTGAGTTGGGAAGATCCAAGAGAGCACAGCCACCCACTCCAGCATTCTTGCTTGGAGAATCCCCACGGACAGAGGAGCCTGACAGGCTACAGTCCATGGGGTCACAAAGAGTCACACACAACTGAGTGACTAAGCGCACAATGTGTAGTTTGTTAAACCAATCATAAAACCCCATGGAAATCAATCCATGATTTCCTTGGTTGTGGAGTTGTTACATCTTTTGGAATTCATGTTATTTCCCTCTCCAACTCACTTTTTTTTGCTTAAATTAAATTACATCATTTAGTCTATTATTTATCCATTCATTTATTCATTCATTATTTTTATTCATTCATGCATTCAATATTTTATATTTATAAGCATTTATATATCATTTAATATTAAGAAAATCTATTCCTAAGAACTAAAAATACAGAGATGAAAATAGAAATGCATGTGTGTGTGTATGTGTGTGTGTGTGTGAGAGAGAGAGAGAGAGAGAGAGAGTGTGTGTTTGCTTGCTTGCTGTGAAAGGTCACCAAGAGATTTGGTTTTATCCTCTTTATGTGTTATGCTCTTACTAGTGATATGGACAAGTTTATAGGCCCATGCAAATGGGAAAGGGGAAGGAGATTTCAAAATAGGAAAATCTGAATAAGAATTTTACCCCCTCAGAATAGCTTTTATTTCTTCAGTGCAAGTGATTTACAAATAGCTTAATTTGTGACTGTCAGGTATATTCTGTTATTTCTTTGTAGTGATAAAAGTTTCCTTGGAGACTGGCAAAATCCAGGCTGGGAAACAGATTTTTAGACAGATAAAAAGCCATCTTCTATTTCAAGCATAGCATTTGGTCTCCTCCTTGCACTATATATGTGCTCAGTCACATCTGATTCTTTGTGACCCCATGGACTAGCCTGCCAGACTTCCCTGCCCATGGGATTATCCAGGCAAGAATACTGCAGTAGGTTGCCATTTCATCCTCCAGGGGCTCTTCCTGACCCAGGGATCAAACCCATGTCTCCTGCATCTCCTGAATTGAAAGGTGGATTCTTTACTACTAAGAAATCTGGGAAGCACTTCTTCTACTAGATACCTACTTAAACATAGAAAGATTTGATAGATAGATGATAAATAGATATATACATACATATGGATATAACTATAATTCTTTCAGGGATTTCTGGCCCAGGATCTAGATGAATGCCTTTCCCTTTGCCATGCTCCAGTTAATCAACTGATTCTTTTTATATTTAGAACATGAAAGATTCCTACAATTTCCATGATTCCTCAGATTCCAAGATTCCTCGGATGCCTCTTCAGGTGAATGTGCTCTGAGGAGCCTGAGCAGCTGACAGCCCCCATCTGCCACATGCCACGGCAGTTACGTCTAGACCAGGCTCCCCTGGGTGCTGCTGTCTCTTACTAACTGAGCACAGCAGGGGACGAGAGCTGGACAGTTTCTGCCCAACACAGCTTCTCTGCTGGGCAGTCTCTGCTCTGAGACCCTTGTCCCCCTGGCCAAGATTCCCAGAGCTGCTTGGAAATCTGAAACTCCTTCTTCCTATTTACCCTTCCTACTCTTCTTTCATAAAAGTCATTCAGGCACTGTGGATGAGAGTCCCTTATGCCTATTCCCAGTCTCAGAGGCAGAATTCAAGGAGATGAATATTAGTCACAGGATGTTTTATACTTCTTTTATGGCTTCTAAGAGCTCTCTTGACAAGTTTTCTTTTTAATTTCAAAATTCTATGCTACAAAAAAAACCTCATCCATATTCTACCCATCATAGGAAAGAAGAGAAAATGGTCTACAGGCAAGCCTTGTGGGTGTGCCATGATTACTGCTTCCTAAAAGCGGAGGTGTTCGGATGATGGACCATGATTGTATTGAGTTACAGGTTTTCTTGAACTGGGGGGCAGGGAGGGGTCTTAAAGCCAGGAATTTTCTGTTGTGTAACAGAAATGTTGCAAAGGAACAAAGCTGAATAATTCATCTAAATAAAGAATGAGATGTGAGTTCAAAAGCCTGTTGGTGTTTCTGTTTCTTCCCTCTGTCATAATTACATAAACCATCTTTTGTAATGAAATTGCCAAGGTCTTTCAAGAATCAGGAAACACTTGTGATGTTCAGGGTGCAGACTATGGACTGAATCATGCTCTCCCAAAATCCGCATATTAACAACTTAACCCACCATATGACTATATTGGGAACTGAACCTTTAAAGTGATTAAACTTCAATAAAATCTTAAGAGTGGGGCTTTAATCTGATAGGACTGGTGCCCTTTTTAATTAATTGTTTTGGTCTTGCATATGAGATATTAGTTCCCCAACCAAGGATTGAACCTGAGCCCCCTTCACTGAAAGCAAGAGTCTTTACCTCTGGACCACCAAGGAAGTCCCAGTGCCTTTATAAGAAGAGGTAAAAACACCAGACCTCTTGAGCTCTCTTTATCATGTGAGGACACAGTAGGAAGGTAGCCACCTACTAGCCAAAAGCAGATGTTTCAGAATGAAACCTACCTTGCTGATACTTTAATCTTAGACTTTCCAACTTCCACAATCATGTGAAATAAATTTCTGCTGTTAAGCTATCCAGTCCAATTTTAAGATGACTAATACAGGCATTAGGACAATTATTATCTGTATCTTTCCAAATATTGTCATAGGGCAGATGGCCAAGAGTCTCCTAATACAGTGACATACAAAGATATCTTTTAAGAAAAAAACCATTAATTTTCTCCTTTGGTTAATTTCTTATTAGATAATTTTTACTGTCTTATATATTAGTTAAAATATATAACTCAGTACCATTTATTCTTTGATTAATTCAGAAACATCTGCAAAGTTTTGCTAGGACCCAAATAGTATCTCAAAAGAAAAATATTATAAAAAGAGTTAAACTTTCACAATCAAAGCTATGGTTGGTACAAAAGTATATATGTGTTGGGGTGGGGGAGGAACATGTAATAGACAAGAAACAGAGCAATATAGATAGAAAAAAAAAGGATGCCTTTAAAAATTCCACTAATTGCTGTTTGTTTTCCTTTTAATAGAAAAATATTGGAAAATAACAAAGAATAAAAAGTTAATGGGAAGCCCCCTTTCTAACTGATATTTTTCTCTTACAATCAATCAAAACAGTGATTTTATTCTAATAAAGCAAGGTCATGTTTTTTTTTGTTCTCTGCAGTAAGTTTAGATGGAGTTCCTTAGAAAATTGAGAATGGGAAGGCTGAATGATAGAAAGTCAACTGTTGGAAAGTCAGGCACAATATACTAAATGAAGAGTGGTGATCAGATTCCCCTCACGGACTCTTGAATAAGCATAGACCCTAGGACTGCTTTTCTTAGATCATGCTCCTCAGGGTCCCTGGATTTTCTAGAGACATATCAGGGGACTCCTGGAGTGGGATGGGGACCCTAATCAATTGGCATTTAATGTTCCCTTCCTCAGCACCTCTTTATTTCATAAAAATGTTTTAAAACCGATCATGATAGGTGCCTCCGCAAAAATGTTCAATTCCTGGTCTCCACATTATGTGGATATATTGCCTTACATGGCAAAAAGGACTTTGCTGATTGATTACTGATTCTGAGACCAAAATATCATCTTGGATAACACAATCACAAAGATGCTTATAAGAAGAAAGGGAAGCAGGAAAGAGTCAGAGGAGATGTGACAGCAGAGGCAGAGGGCCAAGTGATGGAAGGGAGCATAAGCCAAGGGATGTGGGCAAGAGCAAGGAGCCGGACCCCCATGAGGGCTCCCTGGTGCCTCAGCAGTGAAGATTCTGCCTCAGTGCAGGAGACCAATTTTCAACCCCTGGGTCAGGAGGATCTCCTGGAGAAGGGAATGACTACGCACTCCAGTATTCTTGCCTGGAGAATTCCATGGACAGAGGAGGCTGGCAGGCTATAGTCCATGGAGTTTGAAAGAGCTGGACACAACTGAGTGACTAACATTTTCACTTTCTTTCAGATCTCCTCTAGAGCCTCCAGGAGGAATGGAGCCCTGTTGACACCTTGATGGTAGTCCAGTGAAACCCATTCTGTATTTCTGATGTCCACTGTGGACTTCTGACTCTCCCAGCTATAATGTAATAAGCATGTATTAAGTCACTCAATTTGTAGTAATTCACTACAGCAGCAGTAAGAAACTAACACACTGATGAACTAACACAACATTTCTCTAACTTTAATATATATAAGCTTCATCTAGTATTTTTATAAAATATTAATTTCCTGACTCCACTCCCCAGAATTCTGATGTAAGTTGTCTTCTGGTTAGTCTGAGAACATGCATTTTTAAGGAATACTTCTCCCTCCCCACATGATTCTGATTCCAAGTTTTCAACACTGAATGAAATCAGATTCACCATAAATAATCTCATAAGATACATGAAACCATGATACTAGCTAGAATAGTGTTGCCACAAATATCCCATCCACCCTCTAGTACTTTCAGCAAACATCCCTAAGAAGATGCATCAAACACTGAACTCTGCCTTGTGTTACACAGCAAGCTTCCAGGGTAAGCTTCCATCTTAAAACTGTTCATTGTGTCAGTACATTGCAATAGAAGAGTTATTATTTACTTCACCAAAGAAATAATAAGTGTAAGGAAATATAATTTAAAAGATCTAGGTCTTATAATCAGCAGAGATTGATCACACACTCTTCTGAGTCCCTGTCTAGATGTATAGCACTGGACTTCTCATCTTTGAACCTGTTTCCCCACATGTAAGGTGAGAGTTTTTAACAATCTCATAAGTAATTCCAGCAAGAAATTCCTCTACTTATGGTCCACATGAGTCTACTTGAAAGCAAGTGAAAGATACCAGCAAATTTCTTTTTTTTTTTCCTTTTGTCTCTAATCAACTTTGCTTATAAGGACATTCAAGAATCTATGGAATTTATGGTAAAGGGTTTCTTTTCCACTTTCAGGTGTCTACATTCTCAAGAAAACTATATCCCTTCAAGGGGAAAAATATGTACACCCAGAATATGCCTAGTTTCAATGACTATTTCTTTACAGGCACACTTTCCCTCCAAAGAAGGTCAGGACATATGTAGGGCTTGCCTGTTCACCTGGCAGACCTACCATCTTCAATTACTCTGAGACTCATACAGCATCCTATTAATCATCTAGTTCCTTTGTTTCACTACTTCTTTCTCCTGCTAGACTCATCCTTATCAGTCCTTTGATTTGGCATAATTCCTAGAACAAGGCAAGTGACTACCTTTCTCCACTCTACACTGCTTAAAACAGACCTGGAACATTAAGCTTACTCTATAGGGTGGGTGAGGGGTTGTTATCACATCTCACAAAAGAATTATAATGTACAATTAAGAACACCTACTCTAGAATAAGAAAAGGCACTAATTCAAATCCAGGCTCTGCCAATTACTAATACTAGATATGCATCTTTGGGAAAGTTACTCAACTTCTCCTTACTTTGGTTTCCTTAACTACAGATATAGAGAGATACAGATTTATATCTAACTCTATAGAATGAAGATGACAATACTTATTTCACATCACTGCGGATATTAAAGGTAATGTTTGTAACGTACCTGGCACACATTAAAAGCTTAGTATGGTAGATTTTATTTTCCTTATTATTTTTGTCAGTGAACTTTGGCATGTTCAGAGCTTAGGGATCTAGGATGACTAGACTCAAAGCCATATCATAAAAGTATAAATATCAGGAATATTTGGCATAAGGAGACAGAATACAGGAGACAAATAATTGTCTTTAAATATATGAAAAAACAAATTACATATGTTTTGTCCATTTACTGAGAACAGAGCAAAATTTGATAGGCGGATTTCTTTTCAGCCGAACAAATAATTTATTGACTTCTAGGACTGTGTGGGAATGGAAAGGACTCCCTTGAGAGGTAATGAGTATTGCATGGCTGAAAGAATTCAAGGGAAGCCCAGCTAGCCCTTTGGTGGGCATGTAATATAAAAGATTCAAGCATGGAATGAACTATTGGATTTTCATGACATTTAAAATACCTTCTAAGACTGAAATTCTATGGTTCTGTGATTATTACCAGCCCCAAAAGAGGAAGCAGGAAAAAAGTTTTAAAAGGTGAAAGAAAAACGAATCAATTTGGCTATCTACAAGAAACTCTTGAGAGAGACAGATGGGCTACAAATGTTGGCAGCATTAGTAAAACTAAAGATTGGGGATTGAAACATTCTGCATCTTCCCATTTACCATGGCTCTTAAATGTGCTTTTCTCAGTTGTAGTCCTGTAATGCCAAATACATTATGTAAAACTTAAGTGTACAGATAGATTGTGAGAGACTCTTTAAAATGTAAACTCAATGGCAAAGCCCATTACATGAAATTATGTTTACTTAACTAGCTAAGGGTTTCAAAGCAGTTAAAACACATAAACCGCCTTTTCTCCAGCTGAGAGATCATGAAAATGGATATAAAGAGTGTTAACAAGTATCCAAGGATTTGTAAAATGTCAAGCCCAGTGAACTCTTGAGTTTTAAGGAAGTGTACATCCAAGTGTTTTGAAGTCTTAATAAAGGCTGCATATTGCTCTCTCACTAGATTACTATCTTTGGCTCTCTCTCTCTTCTTCAAAATGATTCAAGCATGTCTCATAGAAACAAGAAATTGGTAGGCTCATAATTGAAAATAAATTATGGTAGATACTTTGGACATTATTTATAAGGAAAATTCATTAGAAACATTTGAAAAACGCTGATGATACATGTACGTACATGCACCTACACACACACGTGTACACGCACATATGCACACATTACAGACTAATAGACTAATATCCTTCTATAATACTAACAAAGTTAGGTGTTGATCTTAGAGCCTGACATAAATGCTAGGATGGGTTTTCACAATGTAATTCAAATCGCTTTTTAAAAAACAACAATCTTGAACTGTGGTGTTGGAGAAGACTCTTGAGACCCTTGGACTGCAAGCAGATCCAAGCAGTCTATCCTAAAGGAAATCAGTCCTGAATATTCATTGGAAGAACTGATGCTTAAGCTGAAACTCCAATACTTTGGCCACCTGATTGATTTAAAGAACTGACTCATTTGAAAAGACCCCGATGTTGGGAAAGATTGAAGGTGGGAGGAGAAGGGGATGACAGAGGAGGAGATGGTTGGATGGCATCACCGACTCAATGGACATGAGTTTGAGTGAACTCCAGGAGTTGGTGATGGACAGGGAGGCCTGGTGTGCTGCAGTCCACAGGGTCACAGAGAGTTGGACTCAACTGAGTGACTGAACTGAACTGAACTGAAAGTTTGCAAAGGGCTTTCACATCTATCTTTATTATCACTCCAGTCTCTATTGAACCAAGCAGGAAGAAAATTTGAGGATCAACTGTATTCTTAATATCATATGTGGTATCTGTGATCAGCACACACACATGGTAAAACATGCACCTCTGACAAAACATTCAGAGTGGAATCATCCAAAGATGCTGATGATTTTTTGTTTCATACAGTAATTAATTATTATCAAAGTGCTATTCACATTTAGAATATTCACTGAAAGACAAGAAATAGGTTATGAGTCCAGAATATCTTGCAATATTCAAGGGCTTTTCTGTCATTCAAGAATGTATATATGCTTTTGAAGAGAGAATTTTAATCTTTTCAGTTTCTATTTAAGCAAATTAGAATGACTCCAGTGTTAAGCTTTGGTGACAAGTTGTACATTTAGTTTCTAAAAGCCTTTAAAAAGAATGCGTAGGTAATCAACAAGAAATGAAAATCTATCCATTATGCCCTGATTCTATCAGCAAATGGTACTATAAATAGGACCTAATAAAAAGACCAAAACAAAGCCCTCTGGTCAGGAGCTGGGCCCCAAATCATCTGAAATTCTATTTAGGAGATTAGATTGAAACCAATTCAATCCTTAAACAGAGGAACTAACATTAGACCTTAACAGAGATAACAAGATACAGTGATAAATGACATCAGAGGTGACCAATAAGCCAACAGGACTGGAAAAGCCTACAAGTCATTCAATTTGCTGCTTTTCCAAGTAAATCACTAATGGCCACAAGCTGGCTCCACAGGAGCTGTGGGTGTGACTTATGACCAAACCTGAGAGGCTGAACGGTGTAATTAATGGAACATAGAAAGGATCTGACACTGCCCACGCCTCTAAACCAACCACCGCTGAATGCCCATGGAATGAACCGAAATCCAAGTTTTTCTCCAAGGTGCTTTCCTTTTCAAATGAAATTTAATATGACATAGCTTTAAACCTTTACTATGAATAAAAAAATCATCATAATAGCTAGCATTTATTGAGCACATAGCACGTGTGGGTAGCAAAATTCAGAACACCATGAAAAGGAAAGAATTCAAGATTTAGGCAGGTGTCTTGGGTTATAAAAAGTAAAAATGGCAAGGCATGAACAATGAAGACAAGAGCAGTATCTTTTTTAGGATTAAAGAAAAAACTACTGAAAGCAACCCAGGATCTGGGAGAGCTCTGAGAAGTAGCTGTTCATCAACAGCTGCTGAACGCAGGGCAGAGCAGGGGACATGCAGGAAAGCAGGCTGCCAGCTAATAGGTATGATGCTCCAGAATGCTCTGTGTTTATGTGAAGGAATTTACAACCCAGCAATCACTGCCGCAAAGCTTATACTTATCTCCTTACAATGCGTGCCTACTCCTGGAGTTTTCCTGTTTCCTAACTCAGATGTCGAGAGAAAGGGGGGATAAAGCCCCATTAATAAGAACTGGAAGACAAACCACTATATTTAGATATAGATTAAACCCTCTGTCTATATAAGTAGTGTTCGTGAGGCATAAAGCTGGTTAATCTTTCTCTCTTTGTATGCTTCCAAATCCCATCTCATTTTGCATCCTGTGTGCTCTGCACAAATGCCAATCCCCTTCGATTCAACCCTGATGTCAAATGACAAAGGGAAACATTCCCACTTGAACTCCTTCCCTTTCAGCCTTTTTGCTTCAAGCCTCCTTCAAACAAAGAACGCCTCTAATTCCTGGTTTGAGACTACTTTCTTACATGACAGGTAGCCTGGTGTGGCCAGGCACTTAAGGAAAAAAAAGGCAATGCCTTAGATTTTCCCCATGATGTAAATTAGAGAGTTGCAACCCCATCAGGGTCCTCCAATGAAGCTGCCCGCTGAGTGAGAAAGTATTGGATTTCCATCTGTGTGCCTCATACCATTGGTGGCTATTGTTTAAATAAACATACTTTGTATTGCATTTTTAAAAAATTCAATACATGTTGATGCCTGGTTAAAAGGAAAGAAAATTGCAGTATTAAAAGACTAGTATTTTCAGAGTCTTGTGATGTAAATTGCTAATTTAAAACCCAAAATATTGTTAGAGTGTCTTTATTTAATAGCAGGTGATTGCAAGCTGTAATTTGCAAGCTGTAGATGCAGATGGTAATGTTTTTCCTCCCTTTTCAGCACTGCAGTACAGTATTTATTGCAGATCTATGCAGACACAGAACAGCCAACTGTGAAAGAAAACATTCTGCAAGAAGATTAACCACAAAGTTCATAAGACCAACATGGCTTTTGAGACCTGATCCACTCTGTCAAGGCAGGATCCTCTCCTTCCAAGCTTAGAGAATGTTTGCTCACCAAAAGAAGCTGAAGGTGACGTCATTGGTCTGCCAGGTCCCCGCTAAGGTTAAAATACATGAGTGAGAGAGTGATATTTAATTTGGACTTCATTTACTTATTCTCTGGCAGGAGAGAATCCAGGGAAGAGATGGAGTGTGGAGATAGGGTTGGAAGATAAAATATAGGACTCTGTAAGTTCAGACAGACAAACAATAATTTACTAGGATAAGTGTATCCCAAAGTGCTTGGGACATCCTTACACTAATGTTATTGATCCTTTATCTGAATTTCAAATTTAACTGGGAGACATGTATTTTAATTGGGAGAAATATATAGGAGGGCACGGCAACCTACTCCAGCATCCTTGCCTGGAGAATCCCATGGACAGAGGAGCCTGGTAGGCCACGGTCCATAGGGTCTCAAAGAGTGAGACACAACTGAAGTGACTTAGAACGCATACATACACATATTTTTATTTGCTTAATCTTGCAACTCTATGTAGCGAGAAAGGGTAAGTAAATAAACCTCAACGTCATTTTCAGACATCAGACATGGCACTTTATGTTTACTGAACATTGGGCTAGGGACTTGCCTTCTGCTGCCCATGTAATCATGGTGAAGATTTATCAGTTAGCCTTATTTGAAGATTCATAATTGCGGTTCAGAGACCTTTGGTAACCTTCTGCATAGAGTTCACAGTAAGTCTGTACTTGGTGAGCAAAGTCTCTGTGGCTTCAGAGCTTGAGTTCTTTCCATAAAATGATTCTGAGGCCTCATCTTTGTTCATTCTCTCCCACAATACTCAGGGCATCTGACAGAAATACAGTGCAGTTCACCAGCTCCTGGTGGCCTCCCAACTCTCTCAACCCTGCAACAAAACAAACCAACAAGCAAACCCATCTATATCCCACCCTGTGGGTGCATGCTAAGTTGCTTCATTTGTATCCGACTCTTTGTGACCCCATGGACTATAGCTTGCCAGGCTCCTCTGTCCATGGGAATCTCCACTCCAAATGGAGCGGGTTGCCATGCCCTCCTCCCGAGGATCTTCCCAATCCAGACATTGATCGCAAGTATCTTACGTCTCCTGAATTGGCCGGCAGGTTCTTTACCACTAGTGATGCCTGGGAAGCCCACCCCAGTGACAACAAAAGCACTATTTGCTTTCGTTTTTATTTTCCAGAAGGATAACAGCTGTTTCCCCATGCGTGTCATCCAAGTGGACTTCTGATTCTCTTTGATTTGATTGTAACTGATTACCAAACGACCTGGGAAGTCTGGCCTTCTTTGAGCACTTGACCTTACACATTTGTATGGAATTCCAAAGTGGTGACGCAGACCAGAGCAAGAACAAGATGGGGGCTGTGGGCTGCTGACTCAGTAGCCACACCTCCCTTCTTTCCTGTTGATCCAGTGTCCACCACCTTACCGATGACTCCACAGCAGGTCGTGACTGAGTGGTAGGGCTTCTCAACTGGCGTATTGTTGGCATTTGGGTGACATAATTCTTCATCCCAAGGGACTCCTCTGAATATCACATTTCTCCTTCCTGTATCCTGGATCCTACAGCCCTACTCATTTCTAAATCCTGCTCGTGGGGCAGGGACACCTCCATCATGCAATCTGGTTATCTCTTCACCTTAGTAGTCATGGTTTGGTGGCCAGAGTCATCCAGGTCCAGCCAATGTAGGCCTGAAGGGAAGTCCACTTGGAGCTTCTAAGAAAGGTTTCCTCACTAAATGGAAGAGAGTCAGGGACAGACGAGTGTCTCTTTCATCACTGGGTGTGCTTGTGTCTATGTGAAATGTGGAGCTACCTCAGCACTTTTTCACCCATGGGGGCAAAAACTGAAAATGGGAAAATGGCAAAGTGCAAAGACGGAAAAATCCTGGGCCCATGATGACATCACTAAGCTGCAAATTAGCAAACCTTGGGGCTGCCTGACTTGAAGCATGCTATCCTTGTTAAAGGCTCTTGAATGTGGGGAAGGGGAAGGACTTCAGCCACTTGCAGCTCAGAGGACCCAAATGTCACATGATCCAAGGGCCCTGGACATTTGAAGGGAGGGTAAGGAAAGAACTATGACATGGGGTGCCAGAGACAACTTTGGCAAATGATGGTACTATAGGAGGAGAGGGGAAAGGGTAAAATCAGAGTTAGTGGAATTGGAAGCCTAACTCTATCGCTAAATATCTTTGCAGTCTTAAGTAAGGTCAGTCATTATCTCATCCTTACATTTCCAATCTGAAAACGATCAGGATGAAATTTACAAAAGTTTTTAGCTCACACCTATGGGCCACCCTATACCTATAGGATGGCTGTTTTTCCTGGTCCCTCCTCCTGACAACTGTGTGGTTCAGCCATACAGACCACTTACCCCACAGTCTTACAGCCAGGCCTCTTCACTCATCTCACCTGTGCATTTTCTGAGCCACTTGAATTCAGGGACCCAACCTAAACCCACTGCCTTCACCCAGCTCCCTATCTGCCTACACTGAAGCCCTGGCTCCTATGAAAAATCTTGTGGCAAAGGGATCAATGAAAAGAAGCAGGTCCTGACATTTCCTCTTGACAGTGTCCATCCTGTCAAAGATGGAATCATGGATGCTGTCAGTTCTCAGCAGTTTCTTCAGGAAAGAATCAAAATGAATGGAAAAGCTGGAAATCTTAATGGAGATGCTGTAACAATGGAAAGAAGCAAAAGTGAGATTACCATAACTTCTGAGGTGCTTTTTTCAAAAGGTATTTGAAATATCTCACCAAAAATATTTGGAGAAACATAATCTATGTGATTGGTTACAAGTAGTTGCAAAGTTACAAACTGCATTACTCCAGTTTAATCAAGATAAAGAAGAGGAGAAAGATGCATATTTTGTATGATATCTTGAATAAAATCTGGGCTTCCCAGGTGGCTCAGTGGTAGAGTCCACCTGCCAATGCAGGAGACGAGGGTTAAAAACCCACCCCCTACCATCCTAGGAGATGTAGATATTATATTTTATGGCTCTAATATGAATGTCATTTGGGTCAAGAATCAGCCTCAAGATCTCTGCTATTTCTACGCGTCTTTATGTCTGCACCAAATGAATTTCATGCTAATTGAAATACCAAAACCTAGTTCTGAGACACTCACAGTTAAAAAATTACCAATTTTTACTTTCAAGGAGCACCTAGTATACAGAATACATAAATGTTAACATTGCATCTCATCCTGTTCAACTTCTTAATAATGTTTATTTGCAGAAAAATAAAAATTACTTCTCTTCATGTACTTAGGAGTATTATATAAACCACTTAGATACAGGATTCTCTAGTGCCATCTAGGGGATTTCAGACCAAAAAAAAAAAAAGAGAGAGAGAATCACCGGCTCAACTGAAAGAGAAAAACAAGAACTGAAAAATCAGCTATGACTTGCAATGTAATTTCTTATACATCCCCAATAGTGTTTCGGTAATCTTTTATTTTACAGTTTGGATGGCTGAGCAAGATCACACATGGTGCAGCATCTGGGGAACACATAAACGAGCAAAATGTATGACATTGCACCCGTGCTCTGTAGCCTGATATTTCAAAAACATAACCTTGAGAGAAAATGTTTCCCTATTAAAATCAATGCTTTTTTCTAAAACCAAATCAAGTAAGGTTTGCTAATATTTTAAAATGTGTTTTCTACATTCCTGGTTCCTACATATTAATCAAGTACAGCTAAGAATCCCAGCAAGCTCCCTATAAAGTTAAAGAGAAAAACCAAAAAATGATGCACTTTGCAAAGACCTCATCTTCATCCTCAGGCCTGAGCACAGTGCCAAGCAGATTGAGGTCACAGCTAAGATTTCATTTTATTGAACTGAGGTGAGTGAAGTGAAAGTGAAAGTAACTCCATTGTGTCCGACTCTTTGCAACCCCATTGACTACACAGTCCATGGAATTCTCCAGGCCAGAATACTGGAATGGGTAGCTGTTCCCTTCTCCACGGGATCTGCCCAATCGAGGGATGGAACCAACGTCTCCCACATTGCAGGCAGATTCTTTACTAGCTGAGCCACCAAGGAAGCCCAAGAATACTGGAGTGGGTAGGCTATCTCTTCTCCAGGGAATCTTACTGACCCAGGAATCAAACCAGGGTCTGCTGCATTACAGGCAGATTCCTTACCAACTGAGCTACTAGGGAAGCCCAAACTGGGCTCAGTAGCTTCTAAATGGTGTTGATTGACAATGTGCAGTCCATCACTTCTATCATGCTATGGGTGACCCAAATATAGTAGTCTCTATGGACCTAAATAGCACATTTCTGGGGATGTTTACTTGTGTGATGACCCTGTATGAGGCACTTTTCCCTTAGGGGACTGCATTTAATCCTTCCCTCCAACCTCTGATTCTCATAAATACCTAATTCCTATTTTATACATAAGAAAACTGAGGCAAAGAGAGTGGAATAGCCTCTTCAAAGTAACGCAGTAAAAAAATGTATAAGCAAGGTTCCAAATCCACATCAGATTCAGCCTAAAGCAACGTGCTTCTTCCAATAAGTGGAATTTCAAATATCGTATTTAAATATGACTACCAAATATCTTACAAACTATTTCAACCAAAGGGAAAATGCTCATCATGAGGAACCTTGTGAAATTCCTGTCATTCAATCATTTTGTGCTACTGAAAGAGCACTTACATGCAATTCAGCACATGGGAAGGCACACTCAAAGAAGTCTGGGGAGAAAAGGGGGTGCAGTACCCTGGGCTCTGCTGTGAGAGCACCACCCCCACACTCCGACGCCACACATCTTTCACATGCAGCAGAATTCTCACACACTCAAAGAGATGGTCTTCCTGGAGAAGCCTAGGAGGGGAAGAGATTTTTGCATCTAGGTCAAGAAGGGGGCACGTGAAGAGTCTGACCTCCTGGACCAGGGGGCAACATCTGGCCTGGCTTTCTGGCACCCGCATGTAAAAGGACCCCCACTCCAGGCCTTAGTTCACATCTGCAGGGAGCCCGGCAGGGCCTCAGTGCTGGTGTCCCAAGCTGAGGACTGCCGACCTTCCCTCCCTGCTCCTTAAGGGACCAGCTTAAGTCCTAGCAACAATTCCATCTGGTAAGTGTAGCCCTGGTAAACAGGTCCCAGGTTCCTGTCACTCTGCTGGTTTTCTGGCCCGAAGTTGTATCCTCTCTGTCTTCTTCTCCCTCCTCCAGACACTGTGCTGTGCTTCCTACTCACCTCCTGCCTGCAGCTGGCAAGCTCCTCAAGCCTTCAATCTTAACTTCCATATTCCTTTCCCTAGAAGTGTTCACCTCACCTCCAAAGCTAAATCCGTGTCCCTTTTATGTGATCCTTTAAGGCTGATAGGAGGAAAAGGTAGCTTTTGTTATGTATGATTTGCCATAAGCTTTTCAGTTCTTCACTACTGCAGACTTTCTTCATTAAACTGAATTACCTCCAATGATGCAATGATACCTTCCTCATGTATACTCATGTACCTGTCAAGATGAAAGTTCCTAAACTTCACCTCCAAGATGTATTGATTTTATTTATCCCACAAGTATTCTGTGATAGTAGGTGCTGGCAAGGCAGCTCTCACATAATTTCTTCAGATTAATTTTGCTAATATCTGGCTTAAACAAATGTTCTTTCTCAGTTGCTTCATTTGGCTGGAATAAGTCTCCATGAAAGAGTGAATGTATTGAGTTTGATGGGATGATCAGAAATAGATGATGGGTGGGTAGATATTTTATCTAGTAATGGGTCAGAAGACCTTATTATTTTACAAAACTGAAAAGCATTGACTGTTTAACAGTGACTCTCTAGCAACCCTGATGGAGCCTCAATGGGCCTTACAAAGGCCATATACTTGAAAGTAGAAATGATCAAGGCTTATTGGTTCTCATTCCAATAAAGCTAATGACTTCTGCTTAATATGCAGTCAAAGGCTAATTGGTTTTAAGCAAAGATTTTATAACTTACTTATACTTTGTTTCAAAATACTTTTTCTCCATCCTTACCCTTCAAATATAGCAGGGGAAAATATAATTTATATATGAATATATATAACCTCCTTCTTTTGTTCAACCCATCTCCATCTAACCTGAAGGAAATATTTTGCAGCATTGTCAAAGGAAATGAGGACAAGGACAGAAACTGGGGCCCACAGAAATGGCTGTGCAGAAGCATTTCATGGAAAACTAAAAGACAGGAAAGAAAACAAAAATTGAGCATGGACAGATGTTGTGGCAAACATGTAGGAGAACGAGAGGAATGTGAGCAAAGAATTTAAGAAATACTGTCATGGATGATGAAGCAGAGCATCTTTGACTTTATTGAAAATTATCAAATAAAATAATATTTCTCTATTATTTCAGAATGCTGAACTATAACCAGTTAACTATGACCCTGCAGTGAGACTAGGCTATGTGGAGCCCTAAGATTTACTCCTGATAAACTGAGGCAAAGAACTGACTCATTTGAGAAGACCCTGATGCTGGGAAAAATTGAAGGCTGGAGAAGGGGATGAAAGAGGATGAGATGGTTGGATGGCATCACTGACTCAATGGACATGAGTTTGAGTGAACTCCAGGAGTTGGAAATGGACAGGGAAGGCTGGTGTGCTGCAGTCCATGGGGTCACAAAGAGTCAGACATGATTGTGCGACTGAACTGAACTGAAGATTTACTCAGATTACACTAATGTGACGTACAATAAGAAAGTCTAGTAGAATTATGACTTTGTGTAGAATTATCCTGCCCAATTAGCCTGCCCTATTTCCTCTAGGGCCACAGGATTTATTGCATTGTTTGGTTTTCTGATTTTTATTTTCAGCTCTACACAGCATCCTGACAACCAGTGTCTTTGCTGTTCCCCTTGCCTCAAATATTCCTCACCTGAAAAATCTCCTCACAGTATCAATTATGAGTTCCTCTGAAAGAGAAGAGGTTTATAGATAGAGAATGGAATAACACTTGAGATTAGACCTTTAGTGGGAATCTACCCAACCATTTAGCAGGGCTTCAGCAAGTCTGCAAACCATCAAGGTGAAGGTGAAGTCGCTCAGTCATGTCGGACTCTTTGTGAACTATGGACTGTAGCCTACCAGGCTCCTCTGTCCATGGGATTCTCCAGGCAAGAATACTGGAGTGGGTTGCCATTTCCTTCTCCAGGGGATCTTCCCAACCCAGGGATTGATCTCAGGTCTTCAACACTGAAGGCAGAAGCTTTAACCTCTGAGCCACCAGGATGCTCACTAAAACCCAAATCCCAGAGTTCCATCCTCAAAAATGATGACATCCAGACATTCAATATTTGAAGGCCCAGTGGTTTTCTTTACAGCCTTATTAACAAAGAGAACTCTAAGAAAGTTCTCTCTGTTGACTTCTTTCTTGGCTTTTTTTTTTCTTTTTGGCTTGATTGTTTTCTGTTGACAGAAAGATTGTTTTCTTGGTTTTTTTTTTCTGTTTTCTGATCTGTCAACAGAAAGGCACTGAAGATAGTAAGCCTCATTTTAATTGTTCACAACACCTTCTATCACCTTATACCACTGGCTTATCACAATCTTGGTCACTAATTTTGGACTTCACTAAGCCCCAGTTTTACTAGTCTATGAAATGAGATGTTGCAGCTTTCCTTTCTTCAATATATATATATATTTACTATCCTACTGAATGATTTGAGATGCATATTAGCTATTCCTGACCATGAAAGGCTTATTACATTTTAGGCATTTAGCTGTTTAGCTAAATTTATGGCATTACATTATAAGTTTTTGATATAATATTCATTAGTGACGTCTGAAATGTGTTCACAAGTACAGTGGCATTGACTGGAATTTAAAAAACTAAGTTGATGATATAACTTTTAGATTGTCTACAACTGCATATTTCTGACTCTGAGCTTAAATAGGTAACTTTACCTCTTTGATCTTCATTTTTTTATGAATAAAATGGCTATTAGAAAATTATGTTAATAAAGATAAGAAATGACTAAAATAAACACATTAGAATCTTAGTGGCTTGATACAACAGAAAGTTTTTCTTATTCACATAGTGTTCATTATGGGTGTTTAGCATTGTCTTCTGTGCAGGGATTCAGGGATGCATGCTCCTTTCATCTTATAGATTTATTATCCCCTTCACTATGGCTCAGAGGTTAAAGAGTCTGCCTGCAATGAGGGAGACCCATGTTTGATCCCTGGGTTGGGAAGATCCCCTGGAGAAGGAAATGGCAACCAACTCCAGTATGCTTGCCTGGAGAATCCCATGGAGGGAGGGACCTGGTAGTCTACAGTCCACGGGGTCTCAAAGAGTCAGACATGACTGAGCTAATTCACTTCACTCACTATCTGTAGGACTTCCCTGGTGGCTCATGATAAAGAATCCACTTGCAACACAAGAGATCTGGGTTCAATCTCTGGGTCAGGAAGGGCCCTTGGAGAAGGGAATGGCGACCCATTCCAGTCTTCTTCCTGGGAAATCCCATGGACAGAGGAGCATGGTGGGCTACAGTCCACGGGGTCTCAGTTGGACAAAAATTAGTGACTAAACAACAACAAATGGGCATATATGACTCTAAGGACGCCTGGAAAATAACTTGTGCTGGCCCAGGAGAAAAAGAAACAAGGCTCTTATAAATTCATAACATTCTCTGCCAAAAATACTTCTTTCAGTGGTTGTGGAGAGGGTCCTATGAGATAATGAGCATGCAAAATTACTTTGTAAGTTATAATCTGCTATGTAACTAGAGAATGCTATTTTTATTATAATTACTATATGTAACGTCTCTGTGAATACCTTGCCACCAGGGAGTGGTAGCCCCCTTGGAAAGAAGAGAGTTTATGGATATAAAAAACACAAAATTTTGGGTTTAAGCAAACTCTAAAAATTATGAAACAGGGCAATCAGAGCCCTTTCCTCCAGCTTGGGTGCCTTGGATTGGCCTGAAGTTTCTTCTTCCTCCACGGTAGTAACAAGTTTTGTATGCAGAGAAACAATTACTGAAGTACTTTCCAGGTTATCTCAGTAGTCAGATTATTTGCTGTAAAATTGAAGTTTATTTATGATACCCTTCAATGCCAGAAACAATGAGTTAGAAATATAAAAATAAATCTACCCATAGTATTAACTAATTAACTAAAAATCCATGCTTAATATTCTCTAAGAGTAAAGCACTGTGCTGGGAAGATAGGGCACATCAGAAATCATATAAACCAAGATAAAAACAATTCTCAGTGTGATCCCTTCAATCAGATTTTTGAAGGTCTCACTTCTAAACCATTTAATGTTTGAGATTGGGTCATGGTATTTTTTTCAACAGCCTTCTCACAAAGTAGCATGAGCAGCACAATTATTCCACTAATTTTAAAAGAGTTCACTTCTGTTTGTGTCTTTTAAATGATGGAACATGGAGAAAATTAAAATGCAAAAGACTGAATTAATTATATTGAATAGGGATGAAGCAGGAATGATTCATTTATTTATTTAATTTTTAGCCAAGAGAAACACTGAAGGGACTTCCTATGAGGCAATTAGCCATTCAACCTTTGTAATTTCAAACAAAGCAAGTGAATCAGACATTTAAAGGGGTTTACAAAGATCTCACAAACTATAGGAGGTAGAGTACAGATGCATTTGCAGACCACTGTGTTAAACTAGTGGGGATGATGGTGCCTGGTTGAGAGTGGTGACGTGGGTGGGTCTCTACGTCTCCATATTCATATAATCTCCGAACTTGTAAATAGCCTGTGTTCAATGGATAGGGTATGAGTAAAGCAGTTTGTTCAAGCCAGTCCAAGTTTACCCTTATTCCTCAGCATAACTGATGGCTCAGTGGGTAAAGAAGCTGCCTGCAGTGCAGGAGACACAGGAGATGCAGGTTTGATTCTTGGGTTGGAAAGATGTCCTGGAGGAGAGCACGACAATGCACTCCAATATTCTTGCCTGGCGAATCCCATGGACTGAGGAGCCTGATGGTCTATAGTCCAAAGGCTCATGAAGACTCAGACATGACTGAACAACCAACCATGCACACTCACGCTGTGGAGTGTTCCCAGTTTGGACAATTCATTATATGGACAGGTTGTCAATGGATATGTGTTCATGGCTTGATAAGAAGAACTTGGGAAGCTGGCACTCATGTCACCTCATAACAGCTTCAAAGATGATTAAAACATCAAAATGCACAAATAACTGAACACTGAGAAAGTAATAGTATCTCCAGCTCACAATTAAAATTCTTACTTTCCTTCCCATTAACATGGCCAAAGAGATCCACAGCAACAAGATGGCCAGTCAGCACTGATTTGTGAATTGCCACCCCAGAAATAGGAGGTGAGTGGTTATTTGAGAATCTGTATGAACTTGTATCACCATTGCTAAAAGCCTAAACTTTGGCACCCAAAGTAACTTGTCCAATTTTATTAAAATGCAGTATTCCTCACTTTGATCCAGTAAAAATAATGACTCTATTTATCAATTAAGTCCCTTACTTATCTTTTCCAGGGGTGAATCTTGGGTGTATTTATTTATTGCCTCATGATTGATTCTGAACTTTATTAATCATAATGATAACATTTCATATGACAAGAGGTCAGAGAGAACTTGGGCAGCATCCAGCTCTACACACTTCAACTTACAGTGCCCAGAGAGAACTAAAGCATTAGCTTATTGGAAACCCAGGGGGACTCTCCCAGTCCCCAACTCCTTAGCTGGTGTCCCTGCATCCTATATCCAAGTCACACAACACCAGCACTTGACTTCTGTTGGTTTCCAGTTCCTGCATTAGTGTTTGGAAGCATTAATACTGGAAATGTATTTCTTTCTCTAGAAGAATTAGGAAAGAGAAAATGAGTTTGGCATTCAGACAAGATGGAGCAAGCTCAGGGTGGTATGACCAAAGAGTAAGCTAGCATTCAGTTAGAGAAAGATTAGTTCACTCAACCAATCTTTCTAATTTGGAGAATAACTGTAAAACTCTTGATTCCTCCTGAGCATCTTGCTTGAATGTGTGCTAAGTCGCTTCTGTCATGTCTGATTCTTTGCAATGCTGTGGACTGTAACTCACCAAGCTCTTCTATCCGTGGGATACTCCAGGCAAGAATACTGGAGTGGGTTGACATGCCCTCCTCCAGGGATCTTCCTGACCTGGGGTCGAACCTGTGTCTCTTATATTTCCTGCATGGCAGGCAGGTTCTTTACCACTAGCACCACCTGGGAAGCCCTGAGATAGCATCAGTCAACAGCAAATGACATGCTTTCTCCTCTTAAATGTTCTCGGAGCCCATGCTCTTCCACAATTGGCCATAAAAATTCTCACAACCCTCCATGTAAGGATCTTTCCTTTGTTCATTGTTGCGTCCCCAAGGCCTGACCTAGTGTCTACCTGGGAGCTGTGCAGACATATTTGTAAATTCATGAAGAAATGATGAAGTTCCCAAAGGGAAAATGCAACCAGGATATGAGTCTGCTGGGCAGTAAGCAGCCACGTATCCCCCCTCACTGTCAGGACTCTGTAGAGCTGAAGAACCACCAGAGTCCCTGGGAAAATTGCACACTGCCTTAGAGCCCAGAGAAACCAAGTAAGAAAGAGATTTGCAGAAAAGTTATTAGCACTGCAAAAAGAAAAGTCGTTCCTGGATGAGAATATTCACATTGCAGGCAGAGATACAGCAAAAAATATATGCAAGAGGTAAATTGCTTATTGCAGAAGATAATGAAAGTGAAAGTGTTAGTGGCTCAGTTGTGTCCAATTATTTCCAACCCATGGACAGTAACCTCTGTCCGTGGAATTCTCCAGGCAAAAATACTGGAATGGGTTGCCATTCCTTTCATTCAGGGGATCTTCCTGACCCAGGGATCAAACCTACATCCCCTATACTGAAGGCAGATTCTTTATCATTTGAACCATTGGGGGAGGATAATAGCATTCTGGATATGAGTGGAGGTGGTTGTTGATAGCTGTAGACAGCAGAAATAAGAGCCCAAACTGGCTTAAGTAATTAATGTCATATTTTCTGACATAATTGCTAGCCCAGAGTAGCTAGGCTTGTGGGCTGGGGAATTCAGAGAGCTCAGTTGTGTCCAATTATTTCCAACCCCATGGACAGTAACCTCTGTCCGTGGAATTCTCCAGGCAAAAATACTGGAATGGGTTGCCATTCCTTTCATTCAGGGGATCTTCCTGACCCAGGGATCAAACCTACATCCCCTATACTGAAGGCAGATTCTTTATCATTTGAACCATTGGGGGAGGATAATAGCATTCTGGATATGAGTGGAGGTGGTTGTTGATAGCTGTAGACAGCAGAAATAAGAGCCCAAACTGGCTTAAGTAATTAATGTCATATTTTCTGACATAATTGCTAGCCCAGAGTAGCTAGGCTTGTGGGCTGGGGAATTCAGAGTCAAAATGTCATCATGGGTCCAGGTTCCCTCCAACCCCTGGCTTCTCAGAATCCTCACTATCAACATGACCTCTGAATGGCATCACGACGGCTAAGGCAAGTGTCAAATCTAAATAACAATGCCCACAGGAAGAAGAGAGACAAACACTCCCTGTGGCTCTCTTTGTTTTATTTATGCATGTGTTGTTCATTTATTTTTGAAGAATGCATGCTCTTTATTACTATTAATGAGGCTTGTAATCCCCTGACTATCGTTTTCTCCCTGAACCAGAGGAAACAATTCTTAGAGTCAAACTGCAGCTCTCCTTTACCAGCAATGAAACTTTTCCAAGAAGCTCTCAGAATCTTTCCACTCACATCCCATTGATTGGATTCCACTTCTTTTCCTAACACATTCCTCAAGACAAATGGAAATCCCCTTGCTGCTCTTACAGGGGCTGTGATAAGCTTAGGCTAAAGCCTATGACTGCATAGGGTGAACACTTTAAAAAAGAGTTATGCTAGAGAGAATAAAAAGAAACTGCTGTGTCAGCACCCATTAGGACTCCAGAGCAAGAGCATCAATGATTAATTAGCAACCTGGGTTAACTCTGTGACATGTGAAGACTGTAGCAATCCCCAAAGAAATATCTCACACAGGCAAGGTACTTAGTTTAAAAAATCTTTCCAGATCTCTGAAGAGGATGACTCCTGTTATCCTACTATCCTCTTTCCAGATAAAAAAACAAAGGTTCAACTGATTGATACATCAAGTTATATAATCAGGAAGTGGCAGCTGTGTATGAGTAGTCAAACAGTTCGTGAAAATGTGTCTGGTTCCCTGTAATCAAAATTCCAAGTCACAGAGTTTTGAAAGAAAACTTGCAAGCAAATGCCCGAGACCCTACGAAGCCATATGTTAGATGTATTTCAAGAATCATAATTACATTCTTTTGGTACATCATTTATTCATTTATTCAGTGACTTCTTATGTGCAAGACAAACTGCTAAGTACTTGAGACTAAAAAGATGAAAAATATCCGCCTCTGTGTAACGTCCTGAGTTCACCTAACAGGTAAGAGTAAAAGGAAATCATCAGCCATGTTTCCTAATCCTAAAATGTCATCAATTGGAAAACATGCAAAACCACACTGAGAAAGGAAAGGGGAGAGAAAAGGCAACGTTAAGTGCACATATTGATTGTAAACTGCATATAAGTTTCAGAATGGTTCTAACCTGGAGGGAAAGACTGTCAGAAGAGGAGTGCTCTGCCAGCCACAGCACAGGCAGACATGCAATGCTGCATGCAGGCACAGGCTGAGTGTTCTCCAAGGAGGGAGTGGGGGTGATCCATGGGGAAGTTAACATTTTAAATGCGAGCACAGGAAAATGAGTTGAGCTTTCCGGATAGAGAGACTCCAGGAAGAAAGAACACGATAAGAAAACTGGTGCAGATGAACCTAGTTCCAGGGTAGGGATAGAGATGCAGATGTAGAGAATGGATATGTGGCCACAGCGAGGAAGGGGAGGGGGCAATGAATTGGGGGATGAGGTTTGACATAAATACACTACCATGTGTAAAATAAATACACTACCACATGTGTAGCTAGTGGGAGTCTGCAGTGTACTCCAGGGAGCTCAGCTTGGCGCTCTGTGATGACTTAGAGGGGTGGGATGGGGGCTATGGGAGGGAGGCTCAAGAGGGAGGGGAATATCTGTATACAATATAGCTGATTCACGTTGTTGTACTACAGAAACTTCCCTGGGAGCTCAGCTGGTAAAGAATCCGCCTACAGTACAGGAGACCCTGGTTCGATTCCTGGGTCAGGAAGATCCACCTGAGAAGGGATAGGCTACCCACTCCAGTGTTCTTTGACTTCCTTGATAGCTCAGCTGGTAAAGAATCTGCCTGCAATGTGGAAGACCTGGGTTCGATCCCTGGATTGGTAAGATCCCCTGGAGAAGGGAATATGTCCCCACTCTAGTATTCTGGCCTGGAGAATTCCATGGAGTGTGTAGTCCATGGGGTTGCAAAGAGTCGGACATGACTGAGTTACTTTCACTTTCACTTTTCACTGCAGAAACAAATACAACATCATAAAAAAATTATACTCCAATAAAATATATTTTTTAAAACATGGCATGGGAAACAATAGTGAATAATCAGTTCATTGTGGCTTCAAGGCAGAATCTTCCTCATTAAGGCAAGAGAAAAAAGACACAGTGAGAAAGACAGTGAGACAAGAGAAATAGAGAGAAGGAGAGAAAGAGAGGTGGGTACACATATAATCTAGGGCTTTTCAGCATGAAAAGTTCAGCTACCCAATTATTCATTGAGCTACTGTAGCCAAATGCCTCTTGATGGGCGTCCTTAGCCCTCCCTCCCCCGCTCCCCCACTTACTGGCCTGGCTCTGTAACTTCATTTTCCTGAGCCTCATCCCCATCCTATGTAACAGTGGCAGAGTCCCCAAGCCTGCTTCTCAGGAGGAACTCTCAGGGTTTACTGCCAAGCTACCCAGGAGGCCAAGAGCTCAAAGCTTGGTGCATGGCAAGCATCCAATAAATGATAGCAGGCTAAAAAAGATGAGGAAAAGAGCCCATTCAAAGAAACACCTCTCTAGATGTCACTCACACCCCTTCAGGAGAGCAAGAGAGTTTAGACCGAGGGACTGTGACCCTAAGTGTAAAAACAGCCCAGTACACCTCATTTCTGCCACCACCTGGAAAAAAAAAAAATTGCAGGGTTGAATCTAGGGAAGAGCAGAGTGGAGATGACAGAGAGAATTATATGCTGTACCACCTAGTAATTTCTGGAGATGGCATGGGTGGCAGAGGATGAGAGAATCTCCCCTGAGGTGTGGATGATTTCAAAATAAGGAGACTGGTGTCCCATTTCATTTGAAGATGGTTGAAAAATGGGAGGTTTACAAATGAATCAGTGGGGTGTGACAGAACCAGATTAAAGTGTTTCTTGTCAAAAGAATGGCTCTCGCCCATTCTTTATGCTCTGAAGTCACTGGAGGGCACTCAATATGATTCTAGGCCGCTGAATGGAGGGGCACAGAGGCTGACGGGCCATCATGCTGGCACCCTACTCTAGACAGCGCTCCACGGTGTGGGCTGGCAGAAGCCCAGGAAGCAGAGGAAAGCTGAATGCTAATGGAACATGGGTGGAGGTGGGGACATGTGTGCCCCCACATAACACAAGCTCACCACCCTAGCTGTGAACCCAACAGTAAACAAGTCCGGATAGAGACAGTGTATGCCACCCAGTCCCCCCACCAGATCCCAGGTCTTTCTGCTGTGAGCCTGAACAACTCCCACAGTGGAGACCAACCCAGTGACGATTTGGAAAACTGTCACCAGTAGAAACTCAGGACATGAAACACACAGGCTCACCTCCTTCCCAAAAACCCAGATGCCATCCTGGGAGGACGAGAAGAGGAAGCTCACTGAATATCTACCCCAAGGACACTAAGCTTTAAACCAGCAGAACTTTGGGATTCTGTTTTCTGCCATGTGTTGGTCTGTTCAGATAGCTGCAACAAGACAGCATGGACTCGGTAACTTATAAATAACAAACATTTGTTTCTCAGAATTCTGGAGGCTGGGAAGTTCAAGATCAAGATGTGGCTAGATCCAGTGTCTGGTAAAGGCCCGCTTCCTGGCTTCTTGTATTTTCAAGTGGAGAGTAGAGAGTGAGCAAGCAGGCTCACCTGTCTCTTCTTTAAGGGCACAAGTTACTTTCTTAAGGACTCCACCTTCATGACCTAATCAACTTTCAAAGGCCCCACCTCCTAACACCATCACTTTTGGGGGTTAAGGTTTCCAAAAATGAACTTGGGGGGACATAGACATTCAGCCCACAATATATTATAAGAGGCCACGAGAGGATTCATGAGTTAAAATGAGTTTAATCATAAGAAACTCAAGTTTTGTGTATTCTAGTTGCTCCCAGGAGTTGAGAAAATTTCAGCTAACATTATTGAAACTTTGATTTTTGTCAGGGGTCAGGTTACACATTTACATGGATTGCCAAATTTAATCCTCCTAAGTAGATAGCTGCTACTATTATTTCTATTCCACAGGTGAGAAAACTGATGTAAGAATTCTGTGCTCTTATGTATGTATTGAGCAGAAACAAGAGTTAAAGGAGTAACAAGCCATGTTATTCTACCCCTAAAACACAGCAGCAAACATCCGCTTCATGGGGGAGGAGTACAGATACACCCAACACCCCTGAAACACTATCTAGTAAAAACGTGTGTTCCCAGCACATGGGGTCTCCCCTCCCATATCAGATGGGAAGGACAGCAATATCCAAGCAAATGTGTGATGGGGTTTTGACCAGTGCCTCCTGTTCTCAGTGGAAAGCCTAGACTCTGAATCTGAGCTGACCAGCCTTGTAATCCTATGTCTGTGTAAACTGGGTAACGTAATTTCTCTGTGCCTCCCTTTCCATATGCATCCAAGAAGATGAAAAATCCCAGTGTGTCAGTATTGTACCAAGGACAGGGAACAAGGTATACGCAATGATTTGTGTAACACCTGGCACAGTGCTGTTACTTTTGCCATCTCCACAGCCTTATTCTCAGATACCTGTTCATTTATTAATAGGGAGCAAATTTCTCCTCTCTGACTCATAAAAGGTATATTTAAGAATTTAAAAGTTTTCTCCCTCCCAGGGCATTTCACTATCAGCGTCATGAAAATCATAGCACCTTTAAAGACACACAAGGATCAATTTATAAAAGAAAGATTTAAAATTCCCCTTTAGGATGGGGATTTTATTAGATTTTCCATGGGTTAAATCCCTTTCCTAAAACAATAAGAACATTATTTTAACTTTTTCTTTATTTCTGAACTTATTATCTTCAGAAAACATGTGAGATGGTCAAGAAATGAGGGTAATATATTTTGTGAAATATTAGTTATTAAAAAGAGAAATAAAACATCAAGAAAAGAGATAGAGTTGACCTGTTCTTCCAAAAGGTCACACGAAGCTATGGAGTCTAAGAACAACAGACCTTGATCTGAGTGTCTTATGAGCTAAAACAAATGTGCTTGTGTTGCTCCTGGGAATTTACACCTTTAAGACATCTTCACCTACATGTTTTATTTGTTTCTCTCAGGAATCCAGTGAAGAAGAAATTATACTGCCCATTCAGTAGATAAGGAAACTGAGATTCCAGAAAGCAAAACCATCAGACCCAGACATCTTAAATCTTTGTTCAATGGCTCCTTGACTCTCTGTTACCCCATAGCCACCTACTTTCCGGGACAAGGTAGAATTTTGAAGCAGAAGAGGACTTTCGAGGTTATATAGTCCAGTTTTTAGAGACCTGCTTTGAATTATGCATGTGTTTCAACACTCACATAAATAGTATTAAATCTAATAAAATAATATTGAAATTCATGTACCGTCAGTGGTACATGCTTAACAACACACCTGGCCACTTCCTTTGGGTTTGAGATTGTCTATTTTATGACACAGAAGTAGCTAGAAGGTCAAATTATGTATCAGGACATGATCCAGGTCCCTTTGGTTTTCTCATTTGGGGCATCAAGTGTCTAACAAGATTCATATCATTATCCCTGATAAGTCATGAATTAGGCATGTTTTTAAAAACTCTCCATGGTTAAATAATACTTAGCAACATCATCCTCCAGAAGCACTCCTCTCCAGTCATGATTAGCCCTTTCTAATGATTCCGCTCAGCTAGGATTTTTAGTGTTTTTTAATCGCATATTTTATGATATTTTAATTTTATGTTTATTCATTATTAATCATCTTTATTATATTTTAATTGTCAATGCAGCATCCTAAGCAGTGAGAGGGAACATTTCACAAATAAGAATATTAATTTATTTGCCTTAAAATAACAATTAAGATTTTAATAAAATTACTTCTCTTAATAGGTCTCTGTGGAATGCTAATTCCCCACCCTTTAATGAACTAATGAGATACGAGGTGAATTTCATTAAGCAATGTGCTCACTTCTAACCAAAAAACTGTAAGCAACAATAGTAAACCTTCAAAATATTTACCTAAAGATAAGTTGCTGATTCCCTCTAAAAGGAAACCTAAGAGTTGTGCACAAAGAACTAAACCTAAAAGCATCCTCCCTCATTCTGGTGACTGTTGAGAGGACTGAACACATGGACACTGCCCATCCCATTGTGGTCTACAAACCACTTTGCAATTTACTTGCTCCCCTACCAGGAAAGGGTTCCCTATGAGCACAGCTCAGTTCAGTTCAGTCACTCAGTCAGTCCAACTCTCTGCAACCCCAACCATCTCATCCTCTGTCGTCCCTTCTCCTCCTGCTCTCAATCTTTCCCAACATCAGGGTCTTTTCAAATGAGTCAACTCTTTGCATCAGGTGGCCAGAGTACTGGAGTTTCAGCTTCAACACCAGTCCTTCCAATGAACACCCAGGACTGATCTACTTTAGGATGGACTGCTTGGATCTCCTTGCAGTCCAAGGGACTCTCAAGAGTCTTCTCCAACACCACAGTTCAAAAGCATCAATTCTTCAGCGCTCAGCCTTCTTCACAGTCCAACTCTCACATCCATACATGACCACTGCAAAAACCATCGCCTTGACCAGACGGACCTTAGTCGGCAAAGTAATGTCTCTACTTTTTAATATCCTGTCTAGATTGGTCATAACTTTTCTTTCCAAGGAGTAAGTGTCTTTTAATTTCATGGCTGCAGTCACCATCTGCAGTGATTTTGGATCCCCCCAAAATAAAGTCTGACACTGTTTCCACTGTTTCTTTATCTATTTCCCATAGAGTGATGGGATCATATGCTATGATCTTAGTTTTCTGAATGTTGAGCTTTAAGCCAACTTTTTCAGTCTCCTCTTTCAGTTTCATCAAGAAGGTCCTTAGTTCTTCTTCACTTTCTACCATAAGAGTGGTATCATCTGCATATCTGGGGTTATTAATATTTCTCCCAGAAATCTTGATTCCAGCTTGTACTTCACCCAGCCCAGCGTTTCTCATGATGTACTCTGCATATAAGTTAAATAAGCAGGGTGACAATATACAGCCTTGATGTACTCTTTTTCCTATTTGAAACCAGTCTGTTGTTCCATGTCCAGTTCTAACTGTTGCTTCCTGATCTGCATACAGAGCACACAACTCTGCAAAACATCCTCAGTTGCAGGGCCATTAAAGGTACACACCTAATGTAATAATATTGCCTATTAATGATGCTGTCTTACACCCAAAGATGTCACAGGGCTCTAGAAACATCATGTAAGCCCCACAAGTTCTCAACACCAGGATAAGACTGCTGGTCCAGTCTTATAAACAGGGGAACTGAAGGGCGGGGAGAGGAAGCCACTTCTGTGATGCTTCCTGGACATGGTGGAAAGTCACTTGGAAGAGCAAGCTGGCCACAAGCAGGTTGAACTTGCCTGGCCCTTCATTAAACATGGACTATTTTAATGACTCTTGAATTTGTCATTAAGTTCTCCTACTTATGTTGTCCTGGAGAAGGAAACGGCAACCCACTCCAGTATTCTTTCCTGGAGAATCCCATGAATGGAGGAGCTTGGTGGGCTACAGTCCATGGGTTGCAAAGAGTCGGACACGACTGAGCGACTTCACTTCACTTTCACTTTCATTTATATTGTCAACACAGGAAAGAGGTTGTGTGTGTTCTTTTGAATGAATGTATTTTTTTGTATTAAAAAGCAGAGACATTACTTTGCCAACAAAGGTCTGTATAATCAAAGTTATAGTTTTTACAGTAACCATGTATGAATGTGAGGGTTGGTCTATAAAAAAGGCTGAGCACCAAAGGATTGATGCTTTCAAACTGTGGTGCTGAATAAGACTCCTGAGAGTCCCTTAGACTCCAAGGAGATCAAATCAGTCAGTCTTAAAGGGAATCAACCCTGAATATTTATAGGAAATGTTGTTGCTAAAGCTGAAATTTCAATACTTTGGCCACTTCCCAGATAGCTCAGTTGGTAAAAAATCTGCTTGCAATACTGGAGACCCTAGTTCAATTCCTGGGTTGGAGAAGGAATAGGCTACCCACTCCAGTGTTCCTGGCCTTCCCTTGTGACTCAGCTGGTAAAGAGTCCTCCTGCAGTGTGGGAGACCTGGGTTTGATCCCTGGGTTGAGAAGATCCCCTAAAGAAGGGAAGGCTACCTACTGCTGTATTCTGGCCTAGAAAATTACACGGACTGCAGTCCATGGGGTCACAAAAATTCAGACACAACTGAGTGACTTTCACTTTACTCACTGACATGAAGAACTGACTCACTGGAAAAGACCCTGGTGCTGAGAAATTGAAGGCAAAAGGAGAAGGGGTTGGCAGAAGATGAGATGTTTAGATAGCACCAGTGTCTCAGTGGACATGAATCTGAGCAAATTCTGGAAGATAGTGGAGGACAGAAGAGCCTTTCAGGCTACAATCCATACATGCATGCTAAGCTGCATCAGTCATATTCAACTCTTTGTGACTCCGTGGACTGTAGCCCACAGGCTCCTCTGTCCATGGGGTTCTCCAGGCAAGAATCCTGGAGTGGGTTACTATGCCCTCTTCCAGGAGATCCTCCTGGCCTAGTGACTGAATCCGAGTGTCGTGTCTCTTGCCATAGCAGTGAGTCCTTACCACTAGCACCACTTGGGCGGCCTAGGCTGCAGTCCATGAGGTCGCAAGGAGTTGGACACAGTCTAGGGACTGAGCAACACCTACATGGACACAGTCTAAGGACTGAACAACACCTACAGCTTTTTTGTATTGCTGTCAAGGTTTGTTTTAATACCACCCATTGATCTTCAGCCTTCTTGTCACTTGACAGTTTCAATAATCTGCTTCCATGTTGCAGCAATAATTTTTCAAGTTGATATTTCCTGTTTTGGCAGACAATGCTACAGCTATTATGGAATTACCCTAATATTCTTCCAGTATCATTTTAAAAATAATGCCATTAAAATGGCTTTTTTGGTCATATCTGTTACTGTAGGATTGTGATATGTTCTTATATTGTTGATTTTCTGAATATACAATTTATAAAAATACTTCCCCAGAAAAGAAATACAAATGTTAGTAAATCTTCCCATGTACGTAGAAGTTTTTTTGTTTTGTTTTGTTTCAGTCAGTGGTTAAAATAATTCCCTTCACATGACTTTATTGTTTTCCTTTGAGGTCTCTGAGAGTAAACTAATTCACTTCAATGGAATCACTGCCATTAGTCTATTTACCACACTGAAGTTTATCAGAACATGACTACTAAATGTGACTAGCAGGAAAAAAGAAAAGCAACTCCATGAACTCTCAAGTAACAGTATGTTTTGTGCCCCGACACCCACTCCTACACACACACACACACACACACACACACACATCTTTTGCAGTGTAGTTTCGGCTCCAGACATCTTTTAAAAACCTTTCGGTAACTGATTAGGAGAATGAGTCCCTCTCATTGTTTAAATGACCCATTAAAATGCCATTGTAACACCTTCTACTATAAAGTCCAATTCCCATATCATGAAACCCAGCCCAAGGAGAAGAACCACAGAAATGGTATTTGTTGAGACTAGAAATAAGAAGGCTTTCAGAGCTCTCATCTCCAAGTTCTCTTCTGATCAATCAAGAAGTGAAGTCTAACAAAAATGTCATAAATCTAAAGGTATTTAACACCGTAGCAACCTAAGTAATAAATCTAACAATAGCAGGACCCACTTCAAAGAGCAGAGGGTAAATGTGGAAAGTAAAATTGTCTTCAGCAAAGTGACAGAAGAGAGGTACAGTTCTAAAACACACTTGGGTTAATTTTATTTCTCTTTCCATGGATCAATCATGAATTCTTAGAGGAAAGTTTTGATCAAAATATCTTTACAAATAACAGAAATCAATAAGGATGACACCAACATATAGTGTGATTTTTGAGAATTAAACAATAAAGTCAACATTAAGAAATGTAAAATATACAACAGATGCCTGAAAGACACAATGGTTTTGTATAAACAAGCAAGTAAGTCATAATTGACTTTACATAATGAAGCTTATCTAAAGAATGAGAGGACCAAGGGCAAGGGATGGAGAAGGGGCTCCTTGAAGTTTAGGAATACAGAGTCAGAGAGCCTGGTGTTGGCAGAAGAGGGGGACCCTGGCTCACGGCCCTGGCTCCCTGCTCCTGGATGTCACTTTTGTGGAGAATAGACTTGAGTTACCTTAGCTCATTATCACTAGACATTAAACACCACCCTAACACAAACGCCCTTTGTAGTGCTGTGCTAACCAGGCAGTCTTCTAATTCTCAACTCACTTCCATAAGAGATGCGCCACCATTCTAGTCTAGCCATGTCGGTAGTTAAGTTTATCTTGGGAAATCACCAAAGTGGCATTTCAGTTGATACTTTCTCAACTGTGAGTTTGTTTCATCCAGCTTATAAAAACAACTGGAAAAATAATAAAATATATCTGAAGAGTTTAGGTCTGAAGCTGTCTTCCATCTTCTCCTCCTAGGCTGTATCTCTTCCTCAGAGTCGTTGATTTCCTGTTGCCAGCCTACCTCCATCACATCTTGGTGCCCATTGCTAAATGGCCCCTCTAGTTGATCTCTGAAGCTTCAGACTAGCTCCCTTAGATTAGGTTATCCTCACTTCCCCAGCTTAAAGGTTTTAAATCTCCAGATTACAATTGTGACTAAGACCCCTGACATCTGGGCACCCTACCCAGCTTTAACCCAATAAGAAGAATACATCAGATAATGGAGGACTCAGCCTTCAGGCAAAAGATAATAAAAGTGACAAATTAGAATGAGACCCTATGCCCCATGGCACCAGCTCGCTCATTTCAGGACATCTGCCATCTCTGGTCTGCATCCACTGGGTGGCTTTGGGGTCCTCTTACCATTGAGACAATAAAATAACCCCCTCAAATGTCCAAAATGTCCCCTGGAGTTGGTGACATTGGTTGAGAAGCACTGTTTTAAGATTTCTCATAAGCACAGATTGCTGCTCTCCATCAAAAAAATAAACAAATAAATAAAGTAGCAACCCATTAAATAAAAATAGAATGAGACTCTAATGCCTCCTTAACAATTTTGTTATATTTTCTTCTTCTCTTCATTGTCTTTTCACCAAACTTGGCTGAAACGCAGAGAGAAATCTGTTGACTTCAGCCCCTACTGAAACCCATCCGCAGACTTGCCATTATTCTTAGCTAAGCATGCTTAGGATTCTGTGCCTCGTATGAAACTGGGGACCCAAAGGTTGAGGGGACAATTTGAAATGCTTTCACCAAATAGCCATGACCCTTTACAAAAGCCATCTGATATAGAGTCAAGGAACTTACGAGCTAGAAAGGACTTGAGAGATGATCTAACTTCATCCATCTACTATGACTCCATGTAATAGCAAGACTTTTCCAAAGTCACATATATAAGAAATGAAAGGGAAACCTATACTCACCTTCAAATCCAAATGTTTTTCCATTCCACAAAACCTCTTCTTAATTTCATTCAGTTCAGTTCAGTTCCATCACTCAGCCATGTCTGACTCATTGCAACTCCATGGACTGCAGCATGCCAGGCCTCCCTGTCCATAGCAGCTCCCAGAATTTACTTAAACTCATGTCCATCGAGTCAGTGATGCCATCCAACCATCTCATCCTCTGTTGTCCCCTTCTCCTCCTACCTTCAATCTTCCCCAGCATCAGAGTCTTTTCAAATAAGTCAGTTCTTTGCATCAGGTGGCCAAACTATTGTAGTTTCAGATTCAGCATCAGTCCTTCCAATGAATATTCAGGATTGATTTCCTTTAGGATGGACTGGGTGGATCTCCTTGCAGTCCAAGAGACTCTCAAGAGTTTTCTTCAACACTACAGTTCAAAAGCATCAACACTTTGGCACTCAGCTTTTTTTATAGTCTAACTCTCACATCCATTCATGACTACTGGAAAAACCATAGCTTTGACTAGACAGATCTTTGTTGGTAAAGTAATGTCTCTGCTTTATAATATGCTGTCTAGGTTGGTCAGAGCTTTTCTTTCAAGGAGCAAGCATCTTTTAATTTCATGGCTACAGTCACCATCTGAAATGATTTTGGAGCCCAAAAAATAAAGTCTCTCACTGTTTCCATTGTTTCCCCACCTATTTGCCACTTTTTGATACTTTGATAATTAATTTCATTGTCAGCAAATAAATGGGTTGATTTTTTTTAATTGTTACAATCTCTTTACAGTTGTAAAGACTGTTACAATCTTTTTAACAGATTGAAGCAATCTGTTATAGTCTCAGCAACCTTGCTGAGTTGAGACTATAACAACCTCAGCAATGTTTCTAGTATCAGATTCCTATTCCTATTTCAATTGAAATTGTAGAGGGAAGAAACTATCAGGACGCTATTAATTTGCAGAAAGTTCCAATAGCATTGCTCAGCTGGGGGAATGTAAGACATTATCCACCACCTATGAAACACATGCTGCCTGAGAATGAAGCCACCACAGAGAAGGTAGATCTGAGAGCTAGAGACAGCATCCTGACAATGTCCCTGGCACATCTGGAAACAGGTAAGCTTAAAATTAGGCCTGATTTCACACCTGATAATTGCAGTTCTATGAATTTAAGGGGAAAAATCTCATTTTTACTTCAAGTAGTTTGGGTTCTGTCTCTTTCGCTTGAAATCAGGAAAAAACCTAATACAATGATAACATTTTCATGCAACTTGAAGGAAAGTGGTGGTCAGTGATAAGGTTCTGAATTATAAAACAAAGTATTAAAAAGTAAATTGAGTATTCCAGAAAGCCTTGAGTCAGAACTGTGATTTGGGAAGGAAACTATCTTCTCTAGAATCCAGTTTTCTCATCTGTAAGACAAGATAGTACCTCCCTCAGCACTATGGTGAGAACTAAATTAGCTTGTAAATGTAAAATGAGTAGATCAGTGTCTGGCACATATCTATATACCAGTGTGCATTTATATTGCTGTTGTTGTAGAGTCGCTGTCATGCCCGACTCTTTGCAACCCGACGGAATATAGCCTGCCTGCCTCCTTGGTCCATGGATTTCCAAGGCAAGAATACTGGAGTGAGTTGCCATTTCCTTTTACATTAGACATTAATTAGAAATGAAAGCTAAATTGTAAGTTATGGCAAAGGCCATTTGGGCTACATTCAAGTTGAGAGACCTCATTACTCCTGGCCCAGCACCCAAGGAAACTGGGGTAGCCCCAGATAGCAGGGGTTAATAAAAAAGGCTCATTTCCACAGCTTTGAGAATCACATATGGGTTCCAAAAATGACCCTGCCATGTGAGTGCTTCATTAACATGAGTGCGTTTGTGTGTACATTTTAGCTTTACTTTTTACATTCTGGAAGAATCAAAATCTTGTTTTATGCTGTGGCAGCTATGGTCATCATACTGCCAATTGAATTCTTCAGCCCACGTCCAAAAAGATGGTGACTTGTCTCTCATCATTTTTATTACAGTGATCTTGCCAAGCTCTTAGGTTTTGAGGAAATTCCTTGTCCATCTCTGAGTGACTTCACTTTCCCTTTTCACTTTCATACATTGGAAAATGAAATGGCAACCCACTCCAGTGTTCTTACCTGGAGAATCCCAGGGACGGGGGAGCTTGGTGGGCTGCCGTCTATGGGGTCGAACAGAGTCAGGCATGACTGAAGCAACTTAGCAGCAGCAGCAGCAGCTTGCCCATCTTATTTCCAGGCAGAGCACAAGTCAGAAAAACTGAGTAACAAACTTCTCCCCTTAGAAAAACACTTTTTCGTCGAAATGAACTGACAGCATTCTTTTGAACTCTGCCTTTTCCATGTTTGTGATGTGAATAGACCTTGCAATTAATTATCAACATGAATAATATATGACTGTGAGCCCGAGAAATAAGTCAAAGGTTCCAAACTTTTTTCCTCTAGTTTAACCCATGAGTGTTCTTGCAAATCCATGTTCCATTTTAAACATGTCAACACATTTGGGGATAGAAACATTTTGGTGTTGGTCTTCTCAAAGGTGGCTCATTAGTGAACAGCTCATGCAATTGATAAGTTACCGACCGAGGATGGAGAGACTAGCATTTCTTATCTCTGCCTTTGCATCTTCAAGTGTCTCAGATGTACCGATGAAACTGTATTTTCTGCCTCTGACTCTGTCTCTCTCCTCTTTTTCATTTTCTCTCTCTCCACTGTGTATCACAATAATTAGTTAGAACAGACTGGAGTTTTGCCAACATGTAATTCTCTTTCAGCTCCAAGTGTGTCTTTTGGTCACCTTTCTTTTCCCTCTTCCACCCTCCCACAAGCTGGTGAGTGGTGATTTAGTCACTCAGTCGTGTCCAACTCTTATAACTCCATGGACTTTAGACCACCAGTCGCTCTGTCTGTGGGATTTCCCAGGCAGGAAGACTGGAGTGGGTTGCCATTTCTTTCTCCAGGAGATCTTCCAGACCCAAGGATCGAACCCAGGTCCCTGCATTGAAGGCTGATTCTTCATGGACTGAGCCAGCAGGGAGTGACAGGCCTTTTTGATAATAAATTGAGGCTTTGCAGCAACTGCAAGATTTCAGTTACAATGTCTGATATCTTAAGACATAATAAATGTTCAGTAAAGGATATAGTTCGAAGTTCCACAGGAAAAAGAGATTGGGCTAAAACAATAGTGTGGTTTTTTTTTGTTTGTTTTCTACATTCTGGCTGCAAGGCATGTGGGATCTTAGTTCCCCAACCAGTGATCACACCCACGCTTTCTGCGGTGGAAGCACAGTCTTAATCACTGGACCACCAGGCAAGTCTCAAAGACAGACATTCTTTATGACAGCACTAGAGCTGAGTTAAAAGGGTGATGCTCACTTTTTATGAGTGAAATGGGCATGCTTTCCAGGTATCCTTTTTTTTTCTCTCTCTCTCTCATTAATCACTGCAAAAACCAATATGGGAAGTAGCATGCACAGGCTAATTTGGTTGACTGACTAAATCAAATGGGCTGTTAGTGAATTACTAGCAGGGCTGTAGATTTGCATGAATAATCTTGGCTGATATCCATAACATCACAATCACACTTCTGCTAGTCTGTGTTTCATGAGGGCTGACTGGGCACAATTGCTTCCTCTCTCGTTGTGCCAGTGAGCTACCATTCCTGGTGCTGACTGCTCAGGGCATCAGAGCTTCACTCCTCTGAGCCTAACAGAGGTGGGAGAAAACCAGGGCATTTTGTTGCTTTCTTGACAAAGGAAAAGTTACAACCTTTCCTCCCTCTTCAATATCTCTAGGCAAGCATTAAGCAGACAACAGAGCTCAACCTCTGGAAGCAGAGACCTAGGCTTAATTTCCAACCTGATCAGGTACTAGTGCCGAGGACTTTAACAAATCATTTTAATTCTGTGCCACTCATTTCCTCATCTGCAAAATGAACTTACTAATGTCTACCTTTCAAGGTTCCTGGGAGAATCTGATGACAGATAAAAAGCAGGAGCCTAAGAAATAGTAGTTCTGGGTAAAAATTTAGAAGAAAGTAAATGAAAAAAGTAAGAAACAAAATTTCATATATATATATATATATATATATGTATGTATATGTATATTCTTCCCAGGTGGCTCAGTGATAAAGAAGCTGCCTGCCAATGCAGGGGATGTGGGTTCGATCCCTGGGTCAAGAAAATCCCCTGGAGAAGGAAATGGCAACCCACTCCAGTATTCCTGCCTGAGAAATGCCATGTACAGAGGAACCTGGTGGGCTATAGTCCATGGGGTCATAGAAGAGTGGGATATGATTTGGCAGCAACAACAATAGCAATATGTATATATACTTTGCAGTACACTTGAAACTAATATAAAATTGTAAATTAACCACACTTCAATTTAAAAAATAAAGAGAAAAGAAAAATATTAATAGCATCAAAGCAACAATAGTACTATTGTTATTATTAAACTAATTCTATGAGATATTATCAACAAGATTATCTAAAAATGATTCCAGGGGTTCTCTCCGGATTGTGTAAATAGGAGCTAGCTAGCACTGGGGTTTACTCCTTCCCTCAGTAAGAAAAACTTCTTAATTCAGCTGCCAGTGGGAAGGGGGTGTTCTTTCCAGCAGGAGGACCTGCAATGACCCACACATCCCAAAATTTATGGGTCCTGGGGAAGCTAGTTTCCCCAGACAACCCCTGTAATAGCAGCACCTAAGTCCCGAGAATCTGGATTCCAAGCAACATATCTGTTTTTTCCCTCCACATCGTACCCACTTGACAAGGCCCCTGTCCCTTGTTAGATTTTCTGTCTTTGTCTGTTTGAGCTGCTGTAACAAAATACCCTAGACTGGGTAACATATAAAACAATAGAAATTTCTTTCTCACAGTCTGGAGATTGGAAGTTTAAGATCAAGGGGCCAGCGAGGCCAGGTTCTGGTGGAACCCTCTCCAAGTGTCTTCACATGGTAGAAGGGATCTGTGTGCGGTTTCCTTATAAAAGCATCAATTACATTCATGAGGGCTCCATCCTCACGACCAATTACGTCCCAAAATTCTACCTCTTAACCCCAACCGACTGGTGTTAGAATTTCAACATGGGGATTTCGCGAGGACACACACCTCCAGATATAGCCCATTATAAGAAAGCACAGGAACAGGGAACAGGTTTCCTGTTCTGATATTTATCCCCGAGGTCTGCTCAGCAGAGTACCTGGTCCTCAAGCGCACTTCCTTGGGGATCATGCAAGATATCAGGACTGTGTACTTTATTTTCTTGCTAATTCTTGTTGTGTAAATTTCCCAAATGAAACCTGTTCCTTAACCACACCCTGTGATACTGAGGAATTTTTCTGGAGCCTATTGTGCTTAGTCGCTAGATGTGTCGGACTCTTTGTGACCCTTTGAACTGTAGCCCATCAGGCTCCTCTGTCCATGGAATTTTTCAAGTAAGAATACTGGAGTGGGTTGTCATTTCCTTCTCCAGGGGATCTTCCTGACTAGGACTGATCACACCTCTCTTGTGTCTCCTACCTTGAAGGCAGGTTCTTTACCCACTCAGCCATTGGAGGAGCCCTGAAGCCTATTGCATAAGTCTAAAACTCTGAAATCTTTTTTACCAATCAATTCTAAAGATCCATCAGTGAATTCTAGTTACATTATCTGTCATTATTGGCACAGATTTTTTCTCTGGCCAGAGCACTCTACTAACTTCAGGAGGGCCAATTAATTAAAGTCTCCTCAAAGTGTTCGCTTTTGGTCATTATCATGTGGTCATGTCATATATTTAGCGGGAAGGAAAGAAATACAATAGATTAAGCAGGACAGAACAAAAATATATCCTCAGAGGTACCTGTGTCACCCGTTGATTGAGAATAAATTATGAGCCGGGCACTATACAAGTCACTTAATAGATAGTGTTTTACAAAATTCTGATTTATACTCTGGTAAGAGAACTGGGATTCAGAGTAGTTAAATAACTTGCCTGAGGACACACAGCTAGTGAGTGATGAAAAGAGTTTGAACTCAGTTCTGTTCTTGTAATAATAATTTATCCTGCTTCCTAACAACCTGAATAGCCAAAGGGAAACTCAGAGCAGATGAATTAGGCTGGACTCAACACCCACACATCTAGTCTCTTTCTTTCCAGTTGCTAAAAAGGTGCCCCAGGGGCCTGAGAGTCTGCATGTGTCTCTGTAAGTGGTCATTTATTTCCAGAGAGTGACTTAGTCATTAAGGGAGAAAACAAGTAGAATAGTTCTAGACACACAAATCACATTGCAAAATATCTTTGCACAATGATCAGCTCTCATAAAGCTCATATTTAAAGCCCTGTCATATTCAAAATGTTGGAAGTATAAGTTGAGCTTTTACAGTGAATAGGAAGAATAAGGACAGAATTTCTAAAGTTATAGCAAAGTCTACAAAACATGCAAATGGAATAAAATGATATTTTTCAAGCCTCACAAGCTTCATAGTCTTTCAAATATTTACAGTTTGAGGGGCTAAAAGTACAATTCCCTTAGAACAGCAAAAAGATAATAAATGAGCAAGTCAGCACTACAAGTCACTTCAATATGCTTTATAAATTCCATTAATATTACCATAAATTGTAAACATGTTGATCCAAAGGAAGGTAAAAATGAAACTCACATTTGTTTAGGACCAATTGTGTGCTAGATTCTGTTCAGGAATATAATCCCACTTAATCTTCAGAGAGTAAATATTTGTATTTATTTTTGGCTTCCCATCATTTTATTCCCTCCCCTACATTTGAGTAATTCTCCTCCTGATGAGTCTTGTTGCAAGGCTGAAACTGCCTTTCACTTTGGAACTTGCAATCCTTGCAGCCAAAGTCAACAATATGCTCCAAACTCAGAAAACCAGTTATGCCTGCCCCAGAGTATGAACAAGGAAACCATGAGAAAAAGAAGCAGCGATTCCACCACTGTCCGTGACAGTGTCCCTTGACTGAGTCGCTTGACTTTGGCCATTATCCTTTCTGCCTCCATGCCTGATTCCTCATCACTTCAGGTAGTTCAATGAATCCCACTTCTGTTTAACTCAGCCAGATTAGGTTTCTGTTGTTGCCACTCAGAACCCAGCCTGATCCACCTTACAACAATCTATCCTTTGGTAGGAGTATTATTATCCCCATTATATAACCAAGACAATGCAGCTCTGAGATCTCCAGTGATCTTTCTAAGATCACGCAGGTTTTAAGGACAGAATCGTGCACAATAGATTCTCTCTGTGCTCTGATAAGAGCTACAAAATGGTACCCAAAGCTTGTGTTTGCATTGCCATCACTTCATGTAAGCTGCCCAAGGAGATAGCTGCCGAATGGCTCCTTCTCTGGAGCTGGAGTTTGCAAGGTTCAATTGTTATGCAAATTGACTTATTTTAAAAGACCAGGGCCATATGCTGTCTTTTGTGAGGAAGCACTCTGATTATCCCAAGTAGAAGTGAACTTCCCAGGTAATACTATGTGTTTTGATATTGATCTTGCTATTCTGGTCTGGCAAAGCCATCCCCCTAGGACCTTGTGCAGAGTTTAACCTCAAGAGATGCAGGAAGCTTTATCTGAACTTCAGCCCTGCTCACTCCACAACAAGGGAGGGGGAGGATGGGAAGAAGCAAGAGAGAAGGTTCTTTCTTTATGCCCCAGCACAAGAGAACTTCAGGGGTTGGGGTGGAGGGGGTGGGTCTGCAGCTTCTCCAAATGGAGGCTGAGTGTCACAAGGCTGGGACCTGTCTGTTTTCTGACTCAAGGAAGGAGCAGTGAAGAAAAGTCATTGCAGAACGTGAGCTTGTCACCTCTGTGTTTATAAAACGCTCCTTATTTGTACAAGGCAGTTAATGAGAGTACATTTAAAGGAAGCTGGAGGAATCCAGTGTTTTGAAGTTCAAGTTTTTCTATCTTCCATTGATCACATATCTCAATAAATAGACTTGCTGGGTAGAGAGTGGCCTGAGTAACACTCCAAACAGTGATGACTGGGACTTCCCTACCAGCTGGCAGAAGACCCTGCCTCAAATGAAAATGGACACTGGTTCTTGTGTTTAAATACCAAGAGCACTGCAATGTGTCCTCCAGGGTCTGACAGATTCCGTTAGAATGAAACAGGGCCCACCAGTGGCTCTGTAGAGGCCTTTGCTTTTCAGATGGGAAAAGCTGATTCATCCCACCTCCCTTAAAACCTTTGAACAACTGGCCTGAACATCCTTGTTGTCTTCAGAATGTGGGCTTTAGGATGTGCTTGGGTTCATGTCTTCTGAATGTGCCTGGGTTCAAACTCTGCTTCTGTGTTTGTTACTCCTGATTTTTGCCCAAGCTCTTTGCTTTTTATGTGTCTCACTTTCAGTTATCTATAAAATGGGAATTATAACAGGCCCTACCACACTGATTTGTCATGAAGAATAAATGAAATCCTTCCTTTAAAAGTTCTGAACATAAACTTAAAATGATGTTTGTCTACAAATATCCATGTATTTCTTGGCTTCTAAAGAAAGATGAGTTAAAATTTTATGATTAGCTCAGTGCTTCCAAACTCCCAAGCACCCCAGCGTGGCCAAATCACCCCTCCACTTCCCCAAGCCTCATTTCCATGTGTGTGAAAATAACAAGCGGTAGATTGTTGTTCAGTCACTAAGTTGTATCTGACTCTTTGCAGCCCCAAGAATGCAGCATGCCAGGCTTCCCTGTCATTCACTATCTCTTGGAGCTTGCTCAAATTCATGTCCATTGAGTAAGTGATGCCATCCAACCACCTTATCCTCTGTCACCTCTTTCTCCTCTTGCTCTCAGCCTTTTCCAGCATCAGAGTCTTTTCCAATGAGTCAGCTCTTGGCATCAGGCAGCCAAAGTACTGGAGGTTCAGCTTCAGCACCAGTCTTTTCAATTAATATTCTGGGTTAATTTCCTTTAGGATTGACTGGTTTGATCTCCTTGCTCTCCAAGTGACCCTCAAGAGTCTTCTCCAGTACTACAGTCCAAAAGCATCAATTCTTCACTGCTCACTCAGCCTTCTTTATGGTCCAACTCTCACATCTGTACCATGACTACTGGAAAACCCATAGCTTCGACTATGCAGACTTCTGTCAGCAAAGTGAGGTCTCTGCTTTTTAATAGTTATCTAGATGTGTCATAGAATTTCTTCCAAGAAGAAAGCCTCTTTTAATTCTATGGCTGCAGTCACTGTCTGCAGTGATTTTGGAGTCCAGGAAAATTAAATCTGTCACTGTTTTCACTTTTTACCCATCTATTTGCCATGAAGTGATGGGACCGGATGCCATGACTTTTGTTTTTTGAAAATGGAGCTTTAAGCCAACTTTTTCACTCTCCTCTTTCACCTGCATCAGTAGTCTCTTTAGCTCCTCTTCACTTTCTGCCATTAAAGTGGTATCATCTGCATATCTGAGGTTATTGATATTTCTCCTGGCAGTCTTGATTCCAGCTTGTGAGTCATCCAGCCCAGCACTTTGCATGATGTCCTTTGAATGCAATTTAAATAAACAAAGTGACAATATACAGCCTTGATGTATTCCTTTCCAAGTTTTGAACCAGTCCATTGTTCCATGTCCAGTTCTGTTGCTTCTTGTCCTGCATATATGTTTCTCAAGAGACAGGTAAGGTAATCTAGTAGACTATAAGAAGACCAGTAGGCTTAAGGCAAGCGTCAAATGCAAAAAATATAGAAGCTGTCAAATCAGCTAAAAATTGGAAAGGATGATTAAACATTTTCCTAGACAGAAATCAGGCTTCTTGCTGTTTTTTGAGCATGCAGATGATATTCTCACCTCAGACCTTCACTCGCACTGGACACTCTATCTGGAACTCTCTTCCACCAGCACTTTCCATGGTTAGCTCCAGTTCAAAGACCAAAGACCACTTCCTCAGAATAGTCTACCCAACTCCTCTATCTTAATTAAGCAACACACACACACACACAAACTAGTCACTTGCCCTGCATTGTTTTATGAAGCCCACTGATTATATATTTGACATACTCATTTGTGGTCTGTTTGTTCCCTGTCCCCCTCCCACTCCCACCCCATTGGAACATAAACTCCTTGAAGATCCCTGTCTCTCCTGCAGCTAGAGGAGCAGCTGGTACACGGTAGGTGTCCAGGAATACTTACTCGATGCATTAAAGAATGAATTCTCTGTTGCTCCATTGTTTATTATATCAGTTAACACTGTGGCTTTAATCTTCTACTTACTTCTGTCTCAAGGCATTTGAGTGGCCAGGCTTTGTCAAGGTCACCCAAGGACAATGAATTTCATGCTATGCTCTCTGGCACAGCTTCCCAAGCCAGACAATTGCTGACACATTCAGCTCTCAGGGCCTTCACCTCCCTCCTAGAGCAGAGTTCTTCCCGAATTCTGAATGGGGTTTGGTGAGGAAAAGCTTGAGAAGCACTGCTCCTGGGAGCCTGTGTGATTCCAGAGAGGTGCCCTTGGATCTCTAGCTTAGTGTGGTGTGGCCTGGTATGGTGTGGTATGGCAGGAATCCAGTAGCTTGACTCCCGGGTGCCCCACCCCATTTCCAACACTGCATCTCCACTTCATCACTTCTTTATTCAATAAATGTCTAGAAATTGTGATATGCAAGAAATGAGTCCACAGCAACTTAAACCAAGACTTGAGTGATCCAGGCAGATGCAGATTGTATCCTTGGAGGTACCCTTGCAGACCCTCTACAAAAATAAACATCTACCCTTCAATGGTGAGTGCCTCATTGACAACAGTCCTCTATATCACAAATTATCCTGCAGAAGGTCATGCATCCTTGATACCTTAGAGAGAATAAATTCATTAACCCATTTTCTGAAGAGTTTGCAGGAGAGCTGCTGTCCTAGGGAAGTGAGACAGAGCCACAGCACTAAGACATGATCAGAAAGGCTTGAAGGGGGGGGGGGGGAACACCAGAGACCAATGGCCTGTCCCAGTGTTGTCCCTGCTCACATTGGTTATTGGTAAGCGCTGTCCCATTGGCCCTACTCTGTCCCTTGCACAGACCTGTTGGCCTGAAGCCATTCATGAGCCGGCAGCCAACACGGCTTCTCATGCAATCCTTCTCCACATATCCTGCCAGGGAAACAGGTTTTCAATGGCCTCCATCTGTAGGATATTGCTAACCATTCAGGGGTAAATTTCCAGTCCAGGGTAGCATAATAATTCCCATTAATGATGATATTATTCATGCAGCTAAAATCTGCATGCCCCCAGCTAAAACATTCCCCTGTAGAGGCTGCAACCCTTGTCTATTCAGAAATCCTTCATTACAGGCGGGTAATGTGTTTGCTCTGTACAGGAGTGTGACACATGGTAATATCCTCCCTCATTGTGCCTCTGAATCCTTTAAAACACCAGGGGATGTTTATGTGCACCTTTAATCACTAAGCCCAGACTTCTGTTTGGGAGCATCCTGCTATCAGAGCAGATGACGGGAAGCAGTGCTTTCAAGACCTGTGTTAGGAGGGTCTCATTTATCGCAAATATCTTCACCACTCAGCCCTGGTGCTATTGACATTTTCAGCCCAATAATTCTTTGTTGGGGCAGAGCAGCACTATTCTGCACATCGCAGAATGTTTAGCAACATCCCTGGCCTCTACAAGGTGCCAGTAACATCCGATCCACAGTGTAACAATCGAAAGTGTCTACAGACTATCAAATAGTCCCTCTGGGGCCAAACTGGCCCCAGCTGAGAACCAGGAACACAAAATATAATGAAAGGAGAGGGGAGAGATCCCCTATTGTCCTAAAGCCCAAAATGTGAAACCCAGTCTACAGACAAAGAACCCACACAAAAGCAAGAAAGCAGGTATTTTTCGTGTCAGATGAAGCAGGTAAGTGGGCTTCCTAGGTGACTCAGTGGTAAAGAATCTGCCTGCCAATGTAGGAGACATGGGTTCGATCCATGACTCTGGAAGATTCTTTGGAATAGGAAATCGCAGACAACTCCAGTATTTTGCCTGGAAAATTCCATGGACAGAGGAGCCTTATGGGCTATGGTCCAAAGGGTAGCAAAGAGGCAAACAAGACAAAGTGACTGAGCACAAAAGCAACAGTCTCCAAGCAGTGACGGGAGCAGGAAAATTAACTTAGGCTTTATGAGTTTTAAATTAAACAAGAATCCCTGATTAGAAAGGGTGATAGAGATCATTCTGGGTAATAGAGATCATTCTGGACAACTCCCCCACGATACTTGGGAGAAAACTCAGAAATGATAAGTAACTTCTGAATGGTCTCACAGTAATGATGACAGAGCCTGGACTCATTATTCAGGCCCCCAGATTCCCAGTTTTTAGCTTGCTACTTTTTAATTTATTCATTTATTTGTTCACCAGGCATGTATTTTACATTTAATCCAACATAAAGGACTGAGCCAAGGTTTGCAGATGAAAAAAGAGGCATATTCCCCAATAACGACAATGAAAACCATTCATCAGATACCTCTTACGGATCCATGGATGAGGCACTTAAGGTATAACATGCCATTCAATCCTCACTTAAAAAAAAAATCTATGAGGTTGGTACTAGTTCCTCACTGGTGATATTGATGGGTACAATTAGACACTGGAGCCCCTTAACTCAAGTGACATTTACAAAGCCCAGCATTGTATTTGGAAATGTGCCAAGTGTCTTTTAGGAGTGAGGTAGCCACCAGAGCAGAGAGAAGTCCACAGTCCCTCACTGCTGGTAAAGGAACCCTCACCATCTGCCAGCCACACATGATGAGTGGCAAAAGAGGGGACGGCAGCAGCACAGAGCTAGGGCCAAACCCTGCCTCTGCCCTTTTCCTTTGCACCTTTTGAGCTAATTATATCAGCTCACTGGATCTTGGTTTCCCTGTTTGTAAAATGAAGACTTTAAGACATTCAGTAGGCAGTTAGTGTGGCTATGAAATAGATCATATCTTAAAGTCACCACATGTAGCCCCCCGTAAGAGTGAATGTTCACTATTTCCTTTTCTTACTTTTTCTGCACTTTGGTTCTTTATCTATAAAATGGAGATAATAAAAGTAACTGCTTAGTAAATTTGTGAGGACTAAGAGGGTATAAATTGGATTAGCCAGAAAGCTCTTTCAGGTTTTCCACACAATGTTTCCATACAATAAAATGTATAGGGACTAGAGGTTAATGCATACAGATTTAGTAATTTTTGAAAATGCAAATAGCTCTGGGATAAATTAGTAGATGAATCAAAGGTGAGGATTCACAGATGCACCAAAGAGATGAAGTATCATGCTTTCCTTCCAATGCCCACTTCCCTTCCTGCTCATTCTGTGGATGAACAAGTAAGAAATCTAAGGCCTTAAAAATGGAATAATTTTCCCAAGAGTTCTTAGTAAGCTGCTTCGTACCTCCAAGAGCTACCCTGAATCTGGCTGGAAGGAAGTTTCCTGTGGGTCAAAAAAGTGACACACTGACCACAGACGTTCCATATTGAGGTCTCACTACAAATTTCGTTGTGCAATTACTTAGTTTGAAGAGTCAAAATGTGACTAACAAAAGAGCAATTCCCATGTGAAAATACTGCCACAGCTCCTGCAGGGTCTCCCTCAACTGGCGATGCCCCTGAGTCGCTCAGTTCTCAGCAATTATCGCTGCTTCAGAAAGCCTTTCTCTGACTACTCTATCAAAAATAACATGTCTTCCACTAACGGTAACATTGCCTATATCACAACAGGCTTCTAAAAGTTGATGTATTGAAATCTAATCCCCAGTGGGGTGGGGTTTGGGAGGTGATGAGGTCACAAGGATGGAGTCTCATGCATGAGATTTAGTGCCCTTAGAAAAGAGACCCCAGAGAACCCTCTTGGCTCTCCCACCATGCAAGGATACAGAGAGAAGACAGCCATCTATGAAACAGGAAGCTGGGCTTCACCAGACAAGGAGTATCTGGCACCTTGATCTAAGACTTCCCAACCTCCAGAGCTGTGAGCCATAAATTTCTGTTGTTTACATTATTCATGAACCACCCAGTCTATAGTATTTGTTTATAGCAGCCCAATGGACTAAGGCACTTGGCTAATTGCTTATGTTCTCAGAGGTTTAGGTTCTTCTTCTGCAAAACAAGGATAATAATACATTCCTCAGAGTTTTCATGTGATGAATAAATGAATTAATACGTGCAAAGTGCTTAGCACATGTCAGGGCCAAAAAGTGATATTTATCATTATAATTCTGAGCTTGCTTAGGTGTAAACCTCAAGAGGAAAAGTCAACACCAGTGCAGGCTTTAGAAATACCCCCTTTGAAAGGTAAGAAAAGTTTTATGCAACAGGACTCCATAAATTGCTCTTTCACTGTGCCTGACAGTGTTAAAGCAGCTTCCCCAAGGACCTCTAATTCATCAGGAGAATCTGCTTCCTCCCTCGTGTTTTCTGCTCACCCTCTTTTCTCCCAGCTGCACCATTAGCAGGGAGCAGATTGCCAGAGACCTGGAAAGCACCTGGAAAACAGAAGCATCTTACCATGAACGAGTGAGGCTCTGGAGCCCGTACAGGTAATGGGATCGAAAATGAAGATGTATTAGGAAAAGAGGAGTTACAACTCTGCTGATTAAGCGATGAAGTGAATGGAAATGAAAAACACGGCATCAATTATTAAGTGATCTTTGCAGCTCCAGGCAAAGGTAACAGATGAAAGAGGCTGGATACCGTTGAAGGTTATAGAATGATCCGGCAACTGTAACCTGAGGCCTTGCTATGACACAAAGGAAGTAACTTTACTCCCAGTGTTTTCTATATTTGTTCATGGTTTCTATCTTTTCAAAGATGTTATCAATTCTCTGGTTAGCTGGCTCTGCTCACTGAATAAATACAGGAAATATCTTCAGATTAACACACAGATAAAAACACAAGTTTCTGCCTATAACCTGAAAAATTGAGCTGAAATATTTCAATAAGCCATTTTGGATTCTAGATGCAGTGTTGTGCTTAGTTGCTGAGGTGTATCTGACTCTTTGTGACCCCATGAACTATAGCCCGCCAGGCTCCTCTGTCCATGGGATTCTCCAAGCAAGAATACTGGAGTGTGTTGTCTTGCCGTCCTCAGGGAATTTTACCAACTCAGTGGTTGAACCCAGGTCTTCAATATTGCAGGCAGATTCTTTACCAACTGAGTTTGTAGGAAAGCCCAAGAATACAGGAGTGGGTAGCCTATCCCTTCTCCAAGGGATACTCCCATTAATTTTAGTTAGTATATTTCAAATAACAATTCAGAAGTCAATTTTTAATGTTCTTCTAGCTATGCAAGGACCCTGGATAGAATTTTCAAGCTATTGCAGTATCAGTCAACTGATGAAGAAAGGAAAGGTGATGATGTTCAGTTCAGTTCAGTCACTCAGTCGTGTCTGACTCTTTGCAATGCCATGAATCACAGCACTCCAGGCCTCCCTGTCCATCACCAACTCCCGGAGTTCACTCAGACTCATGTCCAGCGAGTCAGTGATGATGTAGATTCTCATAAATAGAAACTGTTGTGCAAATTTGCCCCATGTATAGACACTTTGAGCTTCCCTGGTGGCTCATACAGTAAAGAATCTGCCTGCAGTGTAGGAGACCGTGGTTCCATCCCTGGGTTGGGAAGATCCCCTGGAGCAGGAAATGGCTAGCCACTCCAGAATTCTCGCCAGGAGCATCCCATGGATAGAGGAGCCTGGTGGGCTACAGTCCATGGGGTCACAAAGAGTTAGACACAGCTGAGCAGCTAAGCACACACACACACATTCATAGGTACCTTGTGAAGGGGAAGGCTTGAGTATATTTACCAAGTGATGTATTCTTCACTATTTTAAGTTGTGATAGTGGTTTCTCCCCTGACCACAGGTACTTGCTTGAACTGAAACATCTCTCTGTCTCTGTTTTTCTCTGTTTTCTCTCTTCTATCTCTCTCTGTCTCTCTTAAGGACACAGTCTCTGACAGTTTGCTAGAGGAAAGATTTTGTGGCTTAGAGGTTGGATTAGCAAAGATCGTACAAGATGCCATTGCAGAGGAAAGCAAAGAAGAGATACCTCACAGCCCTTGGGAGAGAATGATTGTCTGGTCTGGCAAAGACTTTCCCCGTTCTCCCATCTCACTTCCTAGGAGCTTCACTGTGCTTAATGTTCTGTCCAGGGATTACAGGAGAGAGAACCTGATAATTAACTCCCTTCTTCTTGAAACTCTCTTAGTGTGAGGGAGGATCTCAAGTCTCACAAAGGTAATTAGCTGATTTAAATGAGGCTAGAAGTCTCTCAGTCACATTTCTGACAAGTGGTCATTCAGACTCTGCTTGAATACCTCTTATGATGGCCAACTCATTATCTACAAATGTAGCTCATGCCATTTCTGAATAATTCTTCTTGGCCAGGGGGCCAATTGGTGCAAATAAACATTTCCATTAATTAGTCAATCAACTAATAACATTAATTGAAGGCTAAGGATGCAAATACAGCCAGAGCAAGAAAGGTTAATCACAATCCTATTATGTATCTTCCTCCCAAACCTTCTTCCCTACAGGATTGCTGGCCCATGCACTAAACAATGAATCTGGAAGCATGGAAATCTTTTTGTCAGTTTGGTCTCTGTTCACATTTGAACAGCTAGAAGGATAGTATCAAAAGAATGACAAAAAATTACTTAGGAAACATTATAAAGCACTCTGTCTGCCTCTATTAGATTAAAGCTGAGGAGTCATAAAAAATGCTTTTGTGGCTCTTTTTGTCCATAGTTCTTTGTGTAAAATTGTGTTTTGTATTCTGGTGACAGAAGTAATATGTTTTCATTGTAGAAAATTCAAAAACATGGTAAAGCACAAAGAAGAAAATAAAAATCATCCATAACCCCACTACCCACAGATAAATGCTGTCATTTTGAAGTATATGCTTCCAGAGGGTTTTGTTTCTTTGTTATATTACTTAATTGGGATTATATTTTTCATAGTGTTTTATAATTTGCTTTTATTTAACATAACAATCTATTATGAACATTTTAACAAGTTACTAGATTTCTTCTTCAATGTAATCT
>SJYC01139923.1:0-23606 GCA_006408675.1 Madoqua kirkii | reverse complement strand
CTGACTCTTTGCAATGCCATGAATCACAGCACTCCAGGCCTCCCTGTCCATCACCAACTCCCGGAGTTCACTCAGACTCATGTCCAGCGAGTCAGTGATGATGTAGATTCTCATAAATAGAAACTGTTGTGCAAATTTGCCCCATGTATAGACACTTTGAGCTTCCCTGGTGGCTCATACAGTAAAGAATCTGCCTGCAGTGTAGGAGACCGTGGTTCCATCCCTGGGTTGGGAAGATCCCCTGGAGCAGGAAATGGCTAGCCACTCCAGAATTCTCGCCAGGAGCATCCCATGGATAGAGGAGCCTGGTGGACTACAGTCCATGGGGTCACAAAGAGTTAGACACAGCTGAGCAGCTAAGCACACACACACACATTCATAGGTACCTTGTGAAGGGGAAGGCTTGAGTATATTTACCAAGTGATGTATTCTTCACTATTTTAAGTTGTGATAGTGGTTTCTCCCCTGACCACAGGTACTTGCTTGAACTGAAACATCTCTCTGTCTCTGTTTTTCTCTGTTTTCTCTCTTCTATCTCTCTCTGTCTCTCTTAAGGACACAGTCTCTGACAGTTTGCTAGAGGAAAGATTTTGTGGCTTAGAGGTTGGATTAGCAAAGATCGTACAAGATGCCATTGCAGAGGAAAGCAAAGAAGAGATACCTCACAGCCCTTGGGAGAGAATGATTGTCTGGTCTGGCAAAGACTTTCCCCGTTCTCCCATCTCACTTCCTAGGAGCTTCACTGTGCTTAATGTTCTGTCCAGGGATTACAGGAGAGAGAACCTGATAATTAACTCCCTTCTTCTTGAAACTCTCTTAGTGTGAGGGAGGATCTCAAGTCTCACAAAGGTAATTAGCTGATTTAAATGAGGCTAGAAGTCTCTCAGTCACATTTCTGACAAGTGGTCATTCAGACTCTGCTTGAATACCTCTTATGATGGCCAACTCATTATCTACAAATGTAGCTCATGCCATTTCTGAATAATTCTTCTTGGCCAGGGGGCCAATTGGTGCAAATAAACATTTCCATTAATTAGTCAATCAACTAATAACATTAATTGAAGCTAAGGATGCAAATACAGCCAGAGCAAGAAAGGTTAATCACAATCCTATTATGTATCTTCCTCCCAAACCTTCTTCCCTACAGGATTGCTGGCCCATGCACTAAACAGTGAATCTGGAAGCATGGAAATCTTTTTGTCAGTTTGGTCTCTGTTCACATTTGAACAGCTAGAAGGATAGTATCAAAAGAATGACAAAAAATTACTTAGGAAACATTATAAAGCACTCTGTCTGCCTCTATTAGATTAAAGCTGAGGAGTCATAAAAAATGCTTTTGTGGCTCTTTTTGTCCATAGTTCTTTGTGTAAAATTGTGTTTTGTATTCTGGTGACAGAAGTAATATGTTTTCATTGTAGAAAATTCAAAAACATGGTAAAGCACAAAGAAGAAAATAAAAATCATCCATAACCCCACTACCCACAGATAAATGCTGTCATTTTGAAGTATATGCTTCCAGAGGGTTTTGTTTCTTTGTTATATTACTTAATTGGGATTATATTTTTCATAGTATTTTATAATTTGCTTTTATTTAACATAACAATCTATTATGAACATTTTAACAAGTTACTAGATTTCTTCTTCAATGTAATCTTTAATGGTTATAGTATTTGTATACATACAGGTATATAACCTGTTTATACATATTTCTGTTTACAGTATATACATATGCTATCTATTTATATATCTATTTGTAATGCTGTTGATGAGGCCCTAGTCTGTTAGCAGCTTCACATAATATAATATTACACATGACAGATCAGGACCTCTGGGACTATAGAGGAAGAGCCCAAAATCTAGACTTCAAGGATCAAAGAGAGTTTCCTGGAGGGTGTAACAATGAATATTACTTTTCAGATTAGAAAGTACAATAGCATACATGATCTGTTTAGTCTTCATGGTCAACCAAGATGGTCTTACCATTTTCCTTGTCCAGTTAAACTTTAGACAAACTTTTTCCTGACTCTAAGCCTTGACCTCCCATCTCTTAAAGCATTTACTTTATAAAAATCTGTCAATTCTTTCTTTGCTCCTTTGACAGGTCAATCTTTTTAAAAGCTTCTTGCCAGTTTTAGGGACCAAGAAGGTCTTTCTCAAAGACCTGGGAGCCATCCATTGCAAACGTAATCTTGGAGGACAAGGGTGCCCCTATGTCTAGTCTCCCCGATAAGGCAGGAGCCTAACTTTGGCAGGCACCCTGCTCCAAGCTGTCAAACTACCTCAGATCGTGAGAAAGCTTACTTTTTCTTTCCGTGAAGCCAATTAGCAAACACAGACGGCCTGGAATTTGCCCCCATATTTGCTCTTAAAAGCTCTCCAGTTCTTGGTTTCAGCAATTAAGCTCAGACTATGTTCTGGCCTCTCTTCCTTATTGGAATAGTCCTCGGTAGAGTCTTCTGTGCCTATTAGACAAACTTTGTCTCAACACGATAAAAAGTTTCCAGAGATGCCATACCTCATTGTGCAAGTGAGGAAAACGTGCCAACAAGAGAAGTAAAGTAGCTCAAAAATTTAAGAGCACCCAGAGTGGATACTAGTAAAGCGTCTGAGTTCTCTTTGAATGGCCACATGCTGAGCTGCTATAGAGAAGTTGAGATTAACTGAAGCAGTTGTGTTACGTCAACGAGAGTTCTGAAAGCTCAGCGGCTGCTCTGTGGCTTCTTCACCCACAAAACAAGAACAGTAATAGTACCCAATTACAGGGTTACTGAGAAGATGAAATGCATATGAGAAGAAGCCGTTCCTGGTACATAGAGAGTGCTGTTCTTATGAATAGTGTTACAATTATTACCAAGGAGAAGCACCGATTCTAGATGCAGAATAGACTGGGAACCAATGCCAGCTGCATCACTTACTGAGTGAAGTATGCAATTAATCTGTGTCCTTATAGATTGTTCAAAGGTTTAAATTGAGTAGTACATGCAAAACAAATTATTTACATTGGTTCTGTGGTGAGCAGAATTCTAAAATAGCCTTTAAGGTTGCTAGTACCAACTTATTCATTTAAACACTAATATAAAACCTGTAACCTGTAATCTATAACCCTTTATAGACACTGCTTATAAAGAAATTTTGCAAATGTAATTAAGATCCCAAATCAGTTAACCTTAAAATACAAAGCTGCAAAGGTATACTCTAATCACTCATGCCTTTTAGAAGTAAAAATGTTCTTGGCTGGTCAAAGAAGAGAAAGAAAAATTCCAAAAACGAGAAAGATTCAGTATGCAGTTGATGTCTGAAGTTGTAGGGGGCCACATGGAAGGACCTGAGAGCAGCCTCCTGGGGCTGAGGGTGTATGCCTGTGTGCGTATTAGGCCATTTCAGTCATGTCCACCTCTTTGCAAACTTATGTACTTTAGATTGCCAGGCTCCTCTGTCCATGGGACTCTCCAGGCAAGAATACTGGAGTGGGTTGTCATGCCTTCCTCCAGGGATCTTCTCAATCCAGGAGTCAATGCACATTTCTTACGTCTCCTGCATTGGCAGGTGGGTTCTTTATCACTAGTGAGCAGCAAAAACCATTCTTACATCTCAAAGAACCTACGCTCCAGAGAACTGAATTCTCCCAACAACCCTCATGAGACTACAGGTAGGCTCTTCCCCACATCCTACAGATGAGAGCACCACTTGGCCTTTATCTTCATTTCAGCCTGTGAGACTGTAAGAAGGCAGCCAAGCCTGCCCCAGCTTCTGACCTACAGAACCATGAGATAATAAATGAGTCATATTAAGCCACTACATTTGCGTTCATTTATTATGCATAAGTAGAAAACTAACACAGTCCATTAGTTATGTGGGAAGTTTCTTTTTTTACCCCAAACCTCTTTTAACCACTGTCAAACTCAAATCAAAGGCAGATCCAGGGGCAGCCCTGTAACACACTCTTTCCTGGGTGTCAATATCCCCTGACCCAAGGTCAAAATATGACACTATTCCCCAAAGGATACTCTGACCACTCAGGCCGATGTCCTGGTTAAAAGTCTAGGGCAGCCTCCAGAGTCGCTTTGAACATATACTTGCTTTTCAAGCCTCAGCACCAGTGTACTAAAGAGATCAGACTGTTTTCAAAATTGAGAATCGCAGGCAAGTCCATTTGTCCCTTTTTATTGACATTTCTGACCTTGCTGGAAAAACATGTTATATTCTGTTATAAAAATTATCAGAGAGTGCAGCTTGCAGAGTGATGTTTTATATTAAAGGACGGAACATTCAAAGCCACTCTCCTTGAAGGAGTCCTACTGCCACTAAAAATCTCTAGAATCTTGGTGAGACATTTTTCCCCTCTAATGTCAAGTCCTCTTTGTTAAGTGGGCCTCAATGTTAGCAAGTAGGTGGAACCATAGTTTATCAGAGAGTGCAGCTTGCAGAGTGATGTTTTATATTAAAGGACGGAACATTCAAAGCCACTCTCCTTGAAGGAGTCCTACTGCCACTAAAAATCTCTAGAATCTTGGTGAGACATTTTTCCCCTCTAATGTCAAGTCCTCTTTGTTAAGTGGGCCTCAATGTTAGCAAGTAGGTGGAACCATAGTGTGACATTTTCTTGAATCTCTCCAGCAAGTTTAAGTACAGTTTTAAATCTAAAAGAAAGGCTTAGGCCTTATAAGAAAAAAAAAAATTTTTTCTAAAAGTTCTTGGTGATTATTGAGGATACTTGTGAACACTGAGTTTGTTTAGATGTTGATTCTTTTGACAAGTCTCAAAACAAAACCCCAAATCAAATTAGGATCAAATAAACATAAGTCCTCTGGGCTCTACATTATCCTATTCAGATGTCTTAAGATAGAAAACTTGTTCTGTTTAGGATAACCCTGCTACATATCTACCCTAATCTGCAGTGACAGAGTGTCCATGTTGGCCAGTATTCATTCAGAATTTAATTAAGTATTTACTGATATATGTTAGGGACAAGGACAGATGCTAGAGATGCTAGTTTGAAGGATAAATTAGGATCAAATAAACATAAGTCCTCTGGGCTCTACATTATCCTATTCAGATGTCTTAAGATAGAAAACTTGTTCTGTTTAGGATAACCCTGCTACATATCTACCCTAATCTGCAGTGACAGAGTGTCCATGTTGGCCAGTATTCATTCAGAATTTAATTAAGTATTTACTGATATATGTTAGGGACAAGGACAGATGCTAGAGATGCTAGTTTGAAGGAGATATAGTCCATATGCTGAAATAGAAAAGGCAGTTTATAAGGAACTCAAGCTACCCTTTCATTCTTTCCTATGAATGGATCAAAATTAAAAGCTGATGGGATTCCCTCATGGCTCAGATGGTTAAAAAAAGAAAAATTAATGAATTAAAAGCTGCACTGCATTTTATAATAAGAGAGTTGGACAACTGAGAGCCGACTCCTACTTGCCTAACTACTAGCTATGTAACCTTGGACAAATCATTTAAGTTCTCCAAACCCCACTTTCAACATCTATAAAGTGGTAGGGGGATATAATGATAATAAGATACTGAAAGTATTGTGATGATACAAGGAGATGGTCCATGTAAAAACACTTAGCACTGTGCCAGGTCCATAGCAAACAAGGGGTGATGGTGATTGCCATTATTATAATGATGATGATAATAAAAGGCCTTTCTTGGCACACACTAGTGCTAGGAAGACTGTTGGACAACTGAGAGCCGACTCCTACTTGCCTAACTACTAGCTATGTAACCTTGGACAAATCATTTAAGTTCTCCAAACCCCACTTTCAACATCTATAAAGTGGTAGGGGGATATAATGATAATAAGATACTGAAAGTATTGTGATGATACAAGGAGATGGTCCATGTAAAAACACTTAGCACTGTGCCAGGTCCATAGCAAACAAGGGGTGATGGTGATTGCCATTATTATAATGATGATGATAATAAAAGGCCTTTCTTGGCACACACTAGTGCTAGGAAGACGGATTTTTCTGCATGATTAGTGAAACAGCTAAAGCTCTGGCTCCCATGAGCTGTGGCTTTTCTAATTTGTCCCTGTGGAATGCTTGTCAGCACAAGGCTGAAGTCTCAGTCTTCCTGCAGAGATGTCATTCCTACCTGGAGAGGTTTAGGGTAATAAGGCTTGAGACCTGTGAGGAGACATGTTCAGTTTGGGAAGCTTCCCAGAAAAGGACTATTTTCTAGGAGGACTAGAAGAGAAGAATCAGTGTTGACAAAATGTTCTGATCCATACAGAGGTAGTTGGAATGGCTAGATCATGTGTGAGAGAAAGGAAACGGTAAAAGTAGAGACCACTAAAATAAGGAGAATCTTGTGAAAATTTCCCTGTACCATGCCAAGGAGTTGAATGCTGAAGCATATTGTGTAGGGTTGTGGTATGTTCAAGTCTACATTTTTAAAAAGATCACCCCTAGCAACCATGAGGTTGGATTTATAGAAAGGCAAAATGAGAGGCTGGGATCTCAGAAGGCTTTTATGCTGGAGAGGAAGGAAGGGGGTGGTAATGAAAACAGTCATTAGGATGTGGAAAGTGGCCCCATAAAGGGGTATGACACAGTGTAATATGGACCCTACAGATATAGTAGACCATGACCCCTGTAAATTAAAAAGCCCCACAGTGTCTTGCTGATGCTACAGTAGGAGTTAACTGCTCTCTACTTTCTGAACCATCATCTCCCCCTTCTGATGTGAAAATCTGAGTTTCCAGTTACTCTCACGACTTTAACTTCCATCTTGTAATCTCTTGGTCCATGTTAAGCTTTAGTCTAACTGCATACTTTGCGCAAATCTCCAAGATGTAAAGAGTTTTTTCAAAGGCATAAAAGGTAACTAATTTTACACAAACCGCATTTCCACTTATTCATGGCCTGCCTTTCTCTGGAGAGAAAGAAACCAAGTTTGGGATAATTAGGATGTGGGGAATGGTACTATCCCAGTAACTGCTAGCAACTAGGGTATGACTCTGTTACCATTTTCCTCTGCAGGGAAGATATTTTCATTTCAAGGGCTGCAAATTCCCTATTAAACCAAAATAATATGAATTAATTCACCTGCAGTATTTTCTGTTGTTGATTTTCTCTTTTGATCCCCTTATTTTCTTAGTCATTCTGAACTGAACTCAAATCAAATAACTTACACCTTTGCAATGAACAACATTTAAAGAAATTTCTGGTTTGAAAATTATCTTACTGATTAATTTTCATCTTTAAAAGATATTACCAATGTTGTATTTGCAGTTAGTTAAAGAAATCAGGCTTCCCAGGTGGCTTTTTCTGTTGTTGATTTTCTCTTTTGATCCCCTTATTTTCTTAGTCATTCTGAACTGAACTCAAATCAAATAACTTACACCTTTGCAATGAACAACATTTAAAGAAATTTCTGGTTTGAAAATTATCTTACTGATTAATTTTCATCTTTAAAAGATATTACCAATGTTGTATTTGCAGTTAGTTAAAGAAATCAGGGCTTCCCAGGTGGCTCAGTGGTAAAGAAACTGCCTGTCAACGCAGGAAATAAGAGATGCAGGTTCATTCCCTGTGTTGGGAAGATCCCCTGGAGAAGGGCATGGCAATCCACTCCAGTATTCTTGCCTGGAGAATCCCATGGACAGAGGAGCCTAGCAGTCTCTAATCCATGGGGTAATAAACAGTTGGACACAACTGAAGTGACTTAGCATGCATGCAAATAAATGAAACTTCTCCCACTCACAATACCTATACCTAGGTGAAGAATGCACAATTGGCAAAAGTTATAATGATTTACTCTTTGGTTGATTTATTGATTCTGCTTTTCAGATCTGTTAATAGAGAGTAGCTTTTATTATTATTATTATGCTTTTATATTTCAAAATAAGGTATATCGAAAATCACTATGAAAACTAAAATGTGCTCTTTTTAAGTCACAAATGAGCTGAAATTGATAAAAATAGATTTTTTTGTTTTCACTTCTAAGTCTGTGCAAGAAACTACTAGCAGTTCAACAGGCATGAAAGTAATAAATATTTCTTGATTACAATCATTTTACCAGGCTCCAGAAGACTGTCCATTACTTTTAACACTAGTCATGATTTCCTATGCCTGGACTTGAAGAAAAATTTACATTTGAACAAAAGAGATTCTAGCATCTGCTCTAACATATTTTTGATGTCACCAATTTGTTCCATATTTCAATCTCCTCATCAATATCTGGTATGCTTAAAAGTTGATCTTTAATCAACATGATTATATAATTTAATGACATAGGAAACTGCCCATTAAAGTTTATTTCAAAATAAAAGCAAAATGAAGAGAGATAACTATTTAAATAAATGTATTGACTTCTTTAAAATCTCAGCTAAAATGTGTATTCATCAAGGTCAGTATCCACATCTATTTTTTTCTTGTTTCTCTGATTCCCTTTTGTCATATTTCTATAAATACTATAGTGCTCCATAAATTTTAGTTAAGTAATTGTAGTCATGCCACAGGTTGACGTTCATGTCCCAGACTCAGCTAGAACATACAACAATGAATCAGGACAGAGCGTCTGGCACCACCACAAGAAACAGTTAGCAGCCCAAAACCCAGACTCTAGATCTTAGTCATCTAATGAGACACATAACTTTCCGCAATTTCTATTCCATTTTCTTCACATGGAATTTTTTTGTCCTTTCTGCACTGAGACCTCACAATCACATTTTTTGTACAAATATGCTATTTTATCTAAGCAGAGACTATAATAGATTACAATAGCTCTTTGGTCAAATATTAAAAACATAGGGAAACTTGGGAAGATGGTCCTTTGGTTTCCCCAACCCAGAGTGCTTAAGCTGATTTTAGGCAATTAGCTATCAAGGCTGAATTTTCTTCCTGCCATTTGTTTTATTTTCTCTGGAGGAACCAATCCATCCACTGCTCCTACAAATATTCCTGAGGCATCTACTATTGGCCAGGCCCTATGCCAAATGTGAAAGTAAATAATAAATACAGTCCCTGACCTCAGGTAGTTTATAATCAAGTAGAGAAAATCTGTAACTACTTAAAAGTATTACATTAGTTTCTGACTGCAGTTCCCTGTGAATGTGACCTGACAGGAGGCTGTGAGGTGAAGCTCAAAGGAAATTAGGTGTGCAAAATGATAAGTTTAAAGACTGGGACAGTTCAAGTACCCCCACAGCCCTTGCAGATCATGGAATCAGCCGCCCTGGGTACAGACACTGGGAGTGCTGAAAGAGCCTCTTTCCTGAGAGATGAGTGAAAATGGTACTATTATGGGTGACTGAGAATGCAATGGAACCTGGAAAGAAGAGGTCCTGGAGATATTATTTCCCATGTGGAGCTTTTGAGAGGATAAAGTCAAAGCCAAAATAATTTTCTTTCCTTGAATAGCAACTGTTAAATGCCAATTCTTCTTTCTGTGCATTCTTCATTTTCTCAGCACTTGCCTGCCTTTCTAAGGTAGTTTTATAAGCCCTTCACTGAATGACTTCAGTAGTTACTGTGCACTAGCACTACCACGCCAAGAAGTGTGCAGAAGGCACCCTGCTGAGCCCTCCAAGGAAGAGCTGCTCCGCCCGGAGAAGGAGGGTGGGGTGGCCCTGCCATGGGACTGAAGGCATGTAACACACAGCACATGGGCCTGGAGCAAGGCGAGTTCTCTGCCAGATTTCTAGTCACTGGGAAATTACTCTTCCAAAACCTGCAGGTCATCCTGGATCTGCTCTCTCTCTCTTTCCCTCAATCCTTTTGTTTCATCAGCAACCAAGTGCTTAAGATTCTGCCTTCTAGATGCTTCTCAAGATGGCCTCTGCTCCCTACCTGACTCCACTAGACTTCTGCTGTGGCTTCCTCCTTCACCTTGTTGCCTTCAGCCCTTCGGCTCCGTAACATGTTTTACAAAGTTCCTTTGCGACCTCTCACCTAACTCTCCAGCCACATTTTCTGCAGTGCCATCTGCACTTCTTCCTCTAGCACATGTGCTGGCCATTGGTCAAGGATGCTCTCTCCAAACTCATGTTTCTCCTTTGAGGAAATATAATGACATCACCTCCACATATGGTGACTAACTTGTCCAGATTTATACGGGAATTGCTAGGATTTACACTGGAAGTCCCAGATCCCAGGAAAGTCTGCTCAGTACCCCAGTGGCTCAGATAGTAAAGCATCTGCCTACAATGCAGGAGACCAGGGTTCAATCCCTGGGTTGGGAAGATCTCCTGGAGAAGGAAATGGCAACCCACTCCAGTATTCTTGCCTGGAAAATCCCATGGACAGAGGAGTCTGGTAGGCTACAGTCCACTGGATCGCAGAGAGTCGGACACGACTGAGCGACTTCACCCCCCTTCTCTAAGCTTTCCTTGCCCCTCAGGTCAGTACATCTTCTCTGTGCTCCTGTAGTGCAGGTATGCTATCCTCACCATGCTCTAGTATATAGATTTATTTATCTTGACTCACCCTTTGATTCTAAGTTCCTTGAGGGCATATGTATTTTCTTCTTTGAATGCAATAAGCACTTAGTAGAAAGGAAGAGAAGGAAGGAGAGAAAGACGGAACGAAAGAAAGAACACAAGACTGAAGTTATGTTATAGTAAATCTCGTTGAATTCCAGCTGACAAAGACATCGTACACTTCTCCATCACCATGCTTTCTAAATACAGAATATCTGTTGACTTAGTTTTTCTTCCTAAGTGCACTTCTTTCTACAACAATGCATGGGGACTTCCCTGGAGGTACAATGGTTAAGACTCCATGCTTCCATTCCATAGCAAGTGCTGCAGGCTCAGTGCCTGATCAGGAAACTTAAGATATCACATGCTACATGGTGAAGGCAAAAATAATAATAAAAAAGAAGAAAAGAAAATCTAAAAAAAAAAATTAAGGAAACATTCATGGAAGTAGAGAGCAGTATACTACTCAGTAGGGTATCTTTTCAAGGAATATACTGACTGGGGACTAAGAATAAATGCTAAAATTCTGCTGTAACAAATAAGTACCAAAACTTCAATAGTGGAACATAATAGAAGTTTAGTTTTCATTTAGATAAAGTTGAATTTAGAAAGCGAGTGCTCTTCTACAGCAGACACCTCTCCTCCACCTGGTGAGAGTCCCAGGCTCTTTGAAGCTAATATCTCTGCCATTCCCTTGAGTTTAGAGTCCTCTAAGCCTAGGCAACACAGAAAAAGAACCTAGAGGATAGACTGTGGGAGGCTACATAGGTCAGTCCTGATGAGGTCTGTGCACCTCACTTCCCTCTCATGCCATTGGCTAGAACTTGGCCCATACCACAGCTATCTGCATAGAAGCTGGGAAATGCAACCTGTGTGCCCAAGAAGTAGCAAAAACAGGTTTGATGAGTGGCTACTCGGCTTCTGCCACTTCACTGAAACAAAATGTACTCATGCTAGCTGGGCAAACCTGAGGAAGTTAGTTAGTCTCTCTCAGACCCAGTTTTCTTACCAGTAAAATGGGAATAATAATGGTGCTTAACTCGAGGTTGTGAGATGAGGCTCAGATGAGGTAATAGATGTAAAATGATAAGCTCAAAGCCTGACCTAGTGTATGTGCTTCATAAATGTGCATTAATTATGATTATGATTATTACCTATGGCTATTATTATTATTACTGGTATTACCACTACCCACTTTATGCCAAGAATATTTTGAGCAAGAAGTTATCATTAAAATTGTTTTCTGGAGCCCTTAAAAATTTTCTTCTGGAGGCATAGCTACCTTCACACAGTCTGTCTTTTTCTACATCAACCTCAGCCTCAGGTCCTCTGCTGATGCTCCTGCTGCTAAGTCGCTTCAGTCGTGTCCGACTCAGTGTGATCCCATAGATGGCAGCCCACCAGGCTCCCCCGTCCCTGGGATTCTCCAGGCAAGAACACTGGAGTGGGTTGCCATTTCCTTCTCCAATGCATGAAAGTGAAAAGTCAAACTGAAGTCACTCAGTTGTGTCCGACTTCCAGCGACCCCATGGACTGCAGCCCACCAGGCTCCTCCATTCATGGGACTTTCCAGGCAATAATATTGCCAGTAGGTTGCCAGGTCCTCTAGCTGCCCTTATAAATCCTAAGCCACTAGGAAGAGAGAAGCAGAGAATTCAGTTCTTTGACCACATATATACTAAATGTCAAGCTTTAGAAGTGGCAGTATTATCCATCATCAGACAATGATAAACTATAATGAAATACAATTTCACTTGTACTCAACCATGTATTTTATGAAGTAGCATAAAGTTTTACCATTAGGTCAAAACACATATGATTCCTTTTGTTCTATTTTCCTGGACACCTTCAACAAAAACAACTATTGATTTTGACTTGTCTGAAGTACACTCTGTAAAAAATTACCCTCAGTCCATGGCTTTCTTTTTACTACACTCCAATAATGAGAGAAAATAGGAGGATGCAGAGAAATACACATCCAAGACAGTTGCATGGAATCTTACAGTTAATGGCAGCCCCCATTTTAATTGTGCTCAAACCTGAATCGAGAAACCAAAATCCTAGCACTGCAGATCTATATTCTCTCTAATACCAAACTGAGTCAAAACAGAGACAACAGAAAAATATTATTTCAATTTCACAAAAGACTCTTCTCTTCATAGGTTTTTAAATCACCCATTATCATATCTGATCCTCACAACACCCCAAGATGGAGACAATATGTTCCATAATAAAATAAAGTTTTGAAGTTAGTTAAGAGGTTGCTCAAGGTGATAAAGAAGTAGTATGCTGGTAATACAAACCCAATTCTTCTGTTCTAATTCCTGGACCATCACTCATTCCTCATCATGGAATTCTTTAAAAAGTCAGGAGGATTTAATTCTGCAATGGAGGTGTGAGTTCCAAGAGTGAAGCCCTTAGAACTGAAGTCACACAACACCTGAACCAAATCATACTTACTCCAGCCGCCTAAAGGAACATGGGCAGCCATGAAGTCTCCTGTATCCTTAGAGGAGAAAGATGCATCTCTCCCAGCTTTATCTGGGGTCATGGACTTTGGACTATATTGAGGTTGTGATGTGTTTTTCACAGTTCTTGGTTTCTTTGTCTCTCCCCCTAAGCCCACATATTTCCAAGCTTGGCTCCTTTGACATACACTCTTCTACTTGGGTGCATCCTGGTTTTTGATAGTGCATGATAAGAATTCTCCAATGAGGAATAAGTGATGCTCCAGGAATTAGAACAGAAAAATTGGATTCTTGTCACCAGCATACTACTTCCTTACCACCTTGGGCAGGAGACACAGTGGCTTAGATGAAAGGAAGCTTTTCAAACAGGGGGAGTTTATTTCTTTTCCAAAATACCAGCAGAAAAGAAAGATAATCAGCATCTGAGCAGCTGTGGACAGTTCACAAGGACATGCTTATTTCTTCCTAACTGATCAGAATTTATTTTCAGATTATAATTTAAAACACAGAGCTGGCCCCAAACCATTATCCCAGTTATTCACTAATCCTCTCTAGCTTGTGTATTTTGTTACTGTGTGCAATTTCTTTTGTTTTATTATGTTGTTTTACCACCCCCTCCCCCCAACTGCTCTGCTCAAGCTTGATGTAAGGTATGTAGGTGGGGGTGGTGAGGACACATGGAGACATTTGCACTGCATCTGTCTCACCTACAGCACTGTCACCTATGAGCAGAGATCCTTCTACAGAGGCACTAAAACCACCTCCAGGAGGCACAGATGCTCCATAGCTTCCTAGAATCATTTGGAAACAAAGTTGCCTTGTACACCCATAATTGTCAAACTCACTTGCAGCCTCGGCATTGCCACCACCAACCCCCACTGCCTTCTCTTACCCTAAATTGTTCCCTCCCTGAAAATGTAAGTTCCTCCCAAGCATGTGTTACCCAAAGAAGAAAGGCAATCATCTTACAGAAGCATTTATGCAGGAAGACAATAATAAAGAATGACTAGAAGAAACTGGTGGCAAGTCAAAAGCTAGTAGCAGCTGATAGCTTTTGTACAACCTGTCTCAGGCAATTTGGTAAGGGTGATTTCAACCCAGCCGTGAGAGACACCCAGCCGGTTAATCGTCTGCCCCAATCTGCATCAGATCTTTCCAGCAACCGCCTCCTCCCCAAAGTCATCCAAATGAAAAGGCAAGTTAGTACACCTTCGCCATTAGCTGTTCACTGCGTGCCGGCTTGTTTCACCTGAACTTTGTCATTTGGACGCTAATGCTAGATAAAAAAGATAAAAGGCTGCTTTACATTTTATCTAGCCTGTTATTGGAGTTTGAAAGGCTTCTGTTCTTCAACAAAGCCCTCAGTGGCCTGGCAAATGTGACAAGTGTGATTAGGCTGGAATGTCATTTTAACAGTCAAACTCAAGGTAGTGCGAGTTTCACAGGACAATGAGGACCATCGCCAGAGCCCTTCCTCCATCACCAGGGCCCTTCCTCCATCACCAGGTCCTGGCAGAGGGCTGAGTGCTACTCCAATATGCATTCCCATCAACACACAGCACAGAGGTCTTCAGGGCACAGTGAATGCCTTTCCAATTGAATTGAATGCAAAGGAGTTTATATTGAAATAGCCAAAGGATCCTTTCCCTCCCAAAAAGGTCTCCTGGGGGGTGATTTTCATTTTCTCCCTGGCCTTTTCTACATTTTTTTCAGGTTCTCTGACACAAACATTTATTACTTTCATAATCACTTACTTGAAAATCAGTTGTATAAAAATGAAGACTCCTGAGACCCTGCCTCCAAGAGGGTAAATTTCTATTCTGAAAAATACATAAAATGCAGTTTTGTCGTGATCCCTACAACCTTAGATTTATGAAATGATCATTAGCATAGACAGAGGGAAAAGGTGTCCAGGACCAAGTCTTATACATCTCTGTAGCTCCCAGGACACAGTGATATATTGAAACCATATATGTACATCAGGTACCTCATGTATGTATGTGCAGTACACATGTGTGCAAAAACTCTGACTATAGGCATTTAGGTAACATTTATTTCCTGCTGGAAAGGGAATCTAATCCCTAGTTTCTGGGAAGTATGTCACCTTTCTGTGGCCACAGAACCACATATGTATTAATAAGTGTCCTCACAGCATAACTGATGAAGCCTCAGTTTTCCTTCACCCCCAAAACTTTAGTGTCTTTTTTTACCAAACTGAAAGGGTCAGGGCTGCTGTCACCCTCTGAAAGGATTCGAGTCTGCTAGAGCAAGCTTTCACTGCATTGGAGAGCTTCTCCCAAACTTCTAGGGGCTCCACGGTCAAGGGGAATGTGCAGACCTCAAATTCAGTGGAGAGAAGGGTGCTGGTCCCTCCACTGCTCTGGACAGTGGCAGAGATGCTGCCTGCCTCTGTCTGGAGTTGCCAAGATTTTTTCCAATTCTCTTTTGACTGGAAACAAAACCTGGAGAGAAATTCGCACTCCCATCCTTTCTCTCACTGAATTGATAGCTTTGTTCTTGCCCCTGCTGTTCATCAAAGGCTACTCCAAAACCCAGAGTGGTACCTGGCTCTAACTAGCTTTCTTGGAAAAGCAGGGTGTAGAGGTCAGTGGAGGGCACTGGGGTCTTGACTCAAGTAAAGCACAAAGGTGGGGAAAGAACCCAGGCTGAGGTGACTCAGGGGCTCACCACATCCAACCCTCTTTCCCTCTCCCAGATCAGCTTCTTTCTGGGTATCAACTGTGTTTTCTCCAGACTCCAGTAAGAAAGTTTGGTGGCTTTGCTCCTGGAAGTTCTTATCTCAGATGCTTTATAATTCACAACTGGGATTAACACTTCAGTTCGAAAATCTAGGGAAGGATTCGACCTGGCTGAGGTTGTTGTGAGATTAGGGTTCCAAAGCAACACTACATTCATTATCTCACTTGAACAGTATCAGAAACCTATTTAAAAATATTACTGCATGCATGCTCAATCACTCAGTCATGTCTGACTCTTTCAGACCCCACGGACTATAGCCTGCCAGGCTCCTTTATCCACGGGATTTTCCAGACAAGAATACTGGAGCAGGTTGCCATATCCTCCTTCAGGGGATCTTCCTGACCCAGGGATCAAACTCATGTCTCTTGCATCTCTTTTACCATTGCATCACCTGAGAAGCCTACAAGTATTATTACGTGTTTCAAAGATGAGGAAACTGATGCTAAACAGACTTTCCCAGTGTCTTGCAATTCAAGAGTGAGAGTAGAGAAGCCCCTGAAGTAGAAAATAAAAATAGAAGGCAATGATAAGTATGTTATAATAGTTAAAATCAATATATTGTTTTACTGAGACCATAATAAGCATCTTTTATGCATTACCTCATTATCCTTTCAGCAACTGAACAGTGAAGTTTCTGTTATTATCTTCATTCTACAGAAGAGAAAACCAAGAGATAAGGGGGTTTAATAACTTGCTTAAAGGCACATGGTAAGGGAAAAAGACTCAGTCACATGTGTGCTCAGAGCCACTAGTATACATCGTCCCTATGCCTAAGAATTTGTTAATCTATTAGCATGCAAAAGTCCACTTTATGAAACAACAAGGATAGATGATATATAATTCACTGAGAAATTGTGTAGGATACACCATGAGTTCTATAGGAATTCAGAACAGGAAGAAATTAAATTCATGGGATCTAAAGTAATCAGGAAAGATGTGATCAAAGTTCTGGGCTCCAAAGGATATGGGGAGTTAGTTACTTGAACAAAATGTCAGAGTGATAGCATTTAAGGGAAGAGGACAGCATTAAGAGTGGAATGCAGTCAGAAATAACTTTGGTGTTTTTGAAGATGGAGAGAAGAAAATGAGTAGACTGCAAAAGCTAGTCTCTGGATCTTTATTTCCATTACTTCATCTTATTATCATCATTATTTTTTATAATAATGTGGAGTCTTCCTTCAGAATCTAAAAAAAGCTATGGGCTCTATTTCCTCATTAAAATGTTCATACACTCTGATATCACTTACATGTAGAATCTACAAAAATGCAGCAAACAAGTGAATATAACAAAAAGAAGCAGACTCATAGATACAAACTAGTGGTTACCAATGGGAAGGGAGGGAGGGGAAATACGGGCGTGAGGAATGGGAGGTACAAACTGTTGGGTGTAAAATAGACTATAAGGATGCATTGTTGTACAACACAAAGAACATAGCTAATATTTGTGTGATAAAATGATTAAAATAGTAAATGTTATATTATGTATATATACCTTACCAGAATAAAAAGAAGAGACCAAAAAAAAGCTATCCCAAAAATAAAATGAAATAACATTCAGCATTCTTAAAAGGAAAAAAAAATGTACACAACACTTTAAAAATTGTATCATGTGTAAACACTATGATTGACCCTCTCCGATACAAAATTTCCTTCCCCAACCAAGCCCATTCATGAAAGCTGGCTGCAGAAGTCCTGGCACTACAATGTCCTAGGTTGGATTGCTTTCTAAATTAAACAGAACCAGGTACTACGGTCTATATGAGGACTACTCAGAACTGGAAAAACTGGATTCTATGTCCTGGTGATTTCAGCTTCAGTCTAGGTTCTCAACATCTATGTCCTGAAGTACTCTGCTTGCTCATTTGGAAAATAATTATGGAATACCAAGGACTTACCTGGTGGCTCAGAGGGTAAAGAATCCTCCTGCAATGCAAGAGACCTGGGTTTGATCCCTGTGTCAGGAACAACCCCTTGAGGAGGGCATGGTGACCCACTCCAGTATTCTTGCATGGAGAATCCCATGGACAGAGGAACCTGGTGGGCTACAGTCCATGGAATAGCAAAGAATCAGGCACAACTGAGGGGCTAAGTACAAAGAACTGCAAGGCTTCCCAGGTGGCATTGGTGGTAAGAACGTGCCTGCCAGTGCAAGAGATATAAAAGACGTGAATTCAATCCCTGGGTCAGGAAGATCCCCTGGAGAAAGAAACGGTAACCCTCTCTAGTATTCTTGCCTGGAGAATTCCCAAGGACAGAGGAATCTGGCGGGCTACAGTCCATGATATCTCGAAGAGTCAGACACAACTGGACGACTTAGCACACACTCACTCGAGTCCCTGCCAGAGGCTCATGCTGGGCTCTGGCAGGACCCAGTCTCCAAAGAGCTCATGTCTTGGTTCTCACCCTAAGATTTCTGTCTATCATCTAACCTTACCTTTCTCATTTCCACATAGGTGGAATGATGCTTTATCATCTGGAAGGGTTCAGAGTATATACTCGGAGAAGGCACTGGCACCCCACTCCAGTACTCTTGCCTGGAAAATTCCATGGGTGGAAGAGCCTGGTAGGCTGCAGTCCATGGGGTCGCTAAGAGTAGGATATGACTGAGTGACTTCACTTTCACTTTTCACTTTCATGCATTGGAGAAAGAAATGGCAACCCACTCCAGTGTGCTTGCCTGGAGAATACCAGGGACAGGGGAGCCTGGTGGGCTGCTGTCTATGGGGTCACACAGAGTTGGACACGACTGAAGTGACTTAGCAATAGCAATCGATATCTGGTGTTTAGCATTTAATTGCTGTTGTTCTTTAGTTGCCAAGTCATGTCTGACTCTTTGCCACCCCATGGACTGTAGCCTGCCAGTCTCCTCTGTTCATGGGATTTCCTAGGCAAGTATACTGGATGGGTTGCCATTTCCTTCTCCTGGAGATCTTCCTGACCCAGGGATTAATCTACATCTCCTACATTAGCAGACAGATTCTTTACCACTGAGCCTTAGGGAAGCCCTTGGCATTTAGTAGCTGTTCAGAAAATTATATAGTATATGTATTTTTTCATCTTTTTCAACATGTCTATTGCTTTACATTTTAAACTGTTGGAGAGCAAAACAAATCAACAAAAGTGCTAGAATCACATGCATCATTTACTCCTGGGCAAGGGATAGAATTTCTTGTGGCAACATTAAAGAATCAGTCAGTGCTTTCTTCATATAACTCAAAGTTTGGCATTATTCCTGACTTCAATTATTAGCTAGTGTTGCCCACATCCAGTTTCTGCTTCAAATGTGATACATGTCCTAATTATTTGGCTAACTGTGCAATAACAGACTTTTTACTTTAAAGCATCAGTTGTGAATCTTTATGTTGCTAAGGATATATTTCAGTGCCAGGGGACCTTGTTAGATCATTTCTTGTAATCAATTAGTTGGCATATAGGCAAGGCTATAAATTCCCTAACTGTCCTCTCCCTATAGGTTTTGATAATTTTCTTTCTTCTTTTTATTGAAGATAAAACACCCAAGAAACACCCTAAGCAGTTGCCATCACATTTCAGATAGTTTAAAAGTTTTATCCTTTTCTGACTCAGCTTCTCATCGAACAGAAAGCAGGGGTCCACTGCAAGCCCTCCCTGCCTCACAGCAGAAAAACAAGCCCACTCTGGGCTCCCTGAGGGTTCTGGACAAAAGCACACAGCGCTTTGGCAAGTTACTGGGGGTGCAAAGCACTGCCATTAAAGGAACTATTTGAAACTAAATTGATTCTTTGTTCTTTCGCCAATTGACTAATCCTCCTCTTGAGACGCAGTTCCATTTCAGAAATCTAAAAACACAGCTCTCGGATTGAGACTTAAAAGAGGCGAGGGATGTGCTGACATAGACATTAAGTAGGATTGAGCCGACCAGCAGCTGCATCCTGATGAGCTTGTTCAGGATTTCCCCAGGCTCTGCACTCCTGGAGCAGAAGAGAGAGAAGAAAGGGGAAGGGAGACGAAGATCTGAGTGTCTGAGTCTGTGTTGGTGCTGACCAGGGTGGCCTGTCACCTGCATCCCACCCACTAGATTCCAGCAGTGACCTCTTCCCCTCTGCTGGACACTTTTTAAACGGATCCTGACTTTCATGAGAAAACTCTGGTGTCCTGGTCTCCATCTTCACAATATGGTCCCAGGGAGAATCCTTAGGTGTAGGTAAGCAGCAAAACCATTCAATCTGCCACATGTAGTTCACATTGCATTTCTTTTAAGGGAGGATCAGGGGAAAGGGGAAAGGAGAGACAGAAGAATGGGGGAAAGGGAGGATGGACTAATTTAGGAAAGCAAGAGTGTGGCCAGAACCTCATGGAGATCTCGCTGAGATCTTCTGAGTATTTATAACAACTTTCTTTTCTTTATTTTTAAGCTTTTGCATTATTTCATTATTACATGGTGTCTGTTCAATGCGCAAATGTAGAAAGACAAAATAGAAAAAAAAATCATAATCCCCAAATTCCTTAATCCTTCCAGTCATTTGTATGCATATATAAGTATATATGGGCTTCCCACATGGTGTTAATGGTGCCAGTGCAGGAGCTATAAGAGACCTGGATTCAATCCCTGGGTCTGGAAGATCCCCTGGAGGAGGGCACGACTACCCACTCCAGTATTCTTGCCTGGAGAATCCCATAGACAGAGGAGCCTGATGGATTATGGTCCATGGGGTTGCAAAGACTAGAATGCTACCAATGAGACTTAGTACACACACATATTTATATATACATCTTTTACATAAATGAGATATACTGTAAATATTTACTTAATTATATATCACTCATTCGTTTGGGGCTAGTAAATTATGATAATTACTTTTATGTGTCAATTTGATTAAGCCATGGATTCTGAGATATTTGGCTATTATCTTTAAGTATGTCTGGGGGTGCATTTCCAGATGAGATTAGCATTTGAGCTAGTAAATTAAAGCAGATTGTCCTCCCCAGGGTGGGCAGGCATCATTCAGTCCCAAATTCACTCTCTCTGATTAACTGTTTGAGCTGCAACATCCGTTTCCTGAACCACCAGTTCCCCTGATTCTTGGTTTTCAAACTGGGACTGAAATTGCACCACTGGCTTTCCAGAGACAGAAGTTTGCATGTCTGGAGAACCCTAATACATAAATATACATTCTTGCCAATATTTGTAGTGGTTGCATAGAATTTTGTTGTATTACTCAGCCATGGGTTTTTCCTGACAGCTCAACAGTAAAGGATCCACCTGCTGTGCAGGAGATGCAGGAGACATGGGTTCGATCCCTGGATTGGGAAGATCCTGTTGAAGGAGGGCATGGACACCTAGTCCAGGATTCTTGCCTGGAGAGTACTATGGACAGAGGAGCCTGGTAGGCTACAGTCCATAGGGTCAAACAGAATCAGACACAACTGAGTGACTGAGCTCACTTGCACTCAATCATAATTTAATTTTTTAGTTTCCTGACTGAGGACATTTATATTGTTTACAATTTTTAACTACTATAAACAACTAAGAAAAGCTTTCTTGAACACATATTACTGAACATCGTTCTAAACATCATGATGGCCATGTGGCTTAATCACCCCTCCCCTGTCTCCAGTTTCAGTGGCTGGATTATGATAGGTGATGTAGGCCCCAGCTGTTGCCTGGGATGAAGGAAAACACAGCACTACACACTCCATCCAAAAAACTGACAGGGGCTGGGTCATTTTAGGCCTCCTTAGAAGTTCTAACACCACCACATCCTTGAATTATGATTGAACAGTTACTTCTCGGGGAACACACACAGCATGTGCTTCTCAGACATCAGCTAATTCAACCCTACTAAGCACAGCCTTGACACCTGATAAGGTAAACTCCAACCCAACCTACAAAGAATCTAAGTCAGAACTGACACTTTCAGCATCCACCTTAAGGGACTCAGAACAATGAGATCATATTACATGGTTCTTTTATTCTCACTCTGTCTTGAATGGTTTCACATTTTTCAATTTTAAAAAACTCTTTTTTTTTTTTTTTGTGCTGCACTAGGTCTTAGCTGCAGCATGTGAGATGTAATTCCCTGACCAGGAATCGAACTTGGACTCCTTATATGGGAGCTCAGAGTCCCACTGGACCACTGGGCAAGTCCTTTGAATGGTTTTGTAATCATGTTTAGGCATAGCAGCTCTAAGATAGATGGAGTTGGGAGGCTGCACTGGGGAACGAGTGAATTGGAGCAGGTGAATATGTCTCCAGTCAGCAGTGGCATTGGTACATATCATAAAATATTCAAAAGCTTCCCAGGGATTTCAACTTATTCATAATTGACTTAAATGAATCACTGAAAAAAAATCCTTTAATCTCTCATATAACATGTCTCTAAAAAATAAAGCTGGAACCACAGTTCAGTAAACTAAAAAAAAAAATAAAATATCCAGCAAGGGCTTCAATCACCTAGATGGATTTGTTGTTTGGTGTGTTGGCTTTGTTAAGCATTCCACATTTGAAGGCACTCAAAACTTGGTCTCAAAGGTCTTTAATGAAAGACATATTTAGGAGGATAAAAATGGCATTGTCCTTCATGTTATCAGTGGAGTTTTAATTTATTTTTCCTTCAGAAAAAAAAAAGAAGAAAGAAACACAAAAGAAAGAAAGAGGATTACTTAAACTGCTCAACTTCACTGTTTCAACAATGTTTTAAAATTTAAATGCAAGTGTTTAGAAGAGTCCCAGATAGAAACACCTTCTCTCTGGCTTCTGCCCCTGAAATCTCTTTGCAGAGATGTAACTGATAGTGCCACATTGTAGCAGCTGATGGGCACCAATGGGACACATCCCTTGTCATAGTGGGAGTTTTCATCATGAAAATTAGCAAATGCTACTGATCAGAGCTCTCCCACCTCCAGAGCCAGTTGTTAAGCACTCACTAGTTCCTCACTACTTCCTGTCCCATCTCTGCCCGTAGCCCAGTAATCTGCTTCCTCTGACCAAGCATTGCCAGTGCAGAGAAGAGCTGCTGGCTGGCCACACACACACTCTTAGCAACACTGAAGAAATACATCTTTATCAATTAATAAAAGAATAATCTTAGATTCATGAATAATAGGCATTTTTCTCTATCCTCAGAAAGGACTGAAATTCTACTTATAATTCTCATTTTCACTTTAATGTTCCCAAGACACATTGACACCCTGAACTCTCACAGTAGTTAGAATAAGAAATTAAATTAGGAACTCTTGTGCAGCTGATTATAAATTGCTCATTTGTCAAACCATTAAAGTTTTCGGAATGGCTGTGACTCTTGCCTGGGTTGTTCTGGTCAGTGAGCAAAGCATACAGGGGAGTGTGTCCCAAATGCTTGTCCCCAGTAAACACTCAGCCTTCCAGTGTGATGACTGGTTTATAGTCTACAAGCCCCAGAGTTGGATCCTAGGTGAGAGCTGCTACTTCTCTGCTATGGATTAGCCTTTCCACACGAATGCATTAATAGCCATCATTAATAATCACACAAGCATGAAACTGACAGACAAAAGATTTGCAGGTCATGGCTCTATCACACCAGTTTCATTTGCTCACTGATTTATTAAAATTTCATGGCTAAGATAACACAAATTTTAGCTATGCTAACATACGTGGATCTTAATTCTTTCTCTGCCAAGCTGCATTAACAAACAGCATCCTCTTTGAATTTTTAAATTTTTTTAATGGAAAAGAAGAATAGAGAGCAAGATACGTAGAAAAAGCTTAAAATATCGCACCAAAGACCAATAGAAGCTTTAATAGAATACTAAATGTACACTGACTGGCATTCTAGTAAAAATTTGGAATCTCCAACTGGCTACTTGGGCTGAAAAAAAAAAAAGAAAAGAAAAGAAACAAAGAAGATAAAAAGAAAAGGCAATGCTACCTTTGTTTCTCTGAGTCCAGTTGTTGGAAATCTTTCAGCTCAGAAAGACTGAACT
>SJYC01139922.1:0-19965 GCA_006408675.1 Madoqua kirkii | reverse complement strand
CAAACCATAAAAAAAAAAAAAAAAAAAAAAAGAAAAGAAAAGAAACAAAGAAGATAAAAAGAAAAGGCAATGCTACCTTTGTTTCTCTGAGTCCAGTTGTTGGAAATCTTTCAGCTCAGAAAGACTGAACTCATCCAGTCACCTATTATACCAGTTACCAAATACTTAGTGCCTTAAAACAACACAAACTCATGATCTTACAGTTCTAAGAGTCAGAAGTCTAAAATGAGTCTTAGCTTAAATCAAGGTGCAGGCATTCCTTTTGAGAGATCTAAGCAAAAAAATATGAACTTTTTTCCAGCTTCTTTTTTTTTTTTTACAGATTACATGTTTCCTAAATCCAATAATAAAGTACAAAAATGGTACATTTTCAAGTTTTTTTTTTTTCTTTTTAATGCTTTATTCTATTTTACAATACTGTATTGGTTTTGCCATACATTGACATGAATCAGCCACAGGTGTACACGATCTCCCCATGCTAAAGCCCCCTCCCACCTCCCTTCCCCGCCCATCTCCCCGGTTCATCCCATACACTGGCCCCCAGCATCCTGTATCCTGTATTGAACATAGACTGGCACTTCATCTCCCATATGACTGTATACATGTTTCGTTGCCATTCTCCCAGATCTTCCCAGCCTCTCCCTCTCCCTCTGAAGCCAAAAGTCCGTTCTGTATCTCTGTGTCTCTTATGTTGTCTCACTTTCGGGGCTGCCTACATTCCTTGGCTTGTAGTCCCGTCAACCATTTTCAAATCCATTGATGTGTCACTTTTAAATCAACATCTCTCTTCCTCTCTCTGTCCTTCCCTTGGACATTTAAGAATACATTTGGCCCACCTAAATAACCCAGGACAGATTCCTCTATCTCAAGATCCTTTACTTAATCACAACCGCCAAGTCCCTTTGTCATGCAAAGTAACATGTTCACAGTTTTTGAGGATTAAGACATTGCTCTCTTAAAGGGGTCACTATTTTGTTTACCACAGAGCAAAAACTGCCTTTGGAGGCAGGGAAGGTAGTGGCTCATGGTGTGTGTAGTGAAGTCAACTGGAAATACTATTGCCTATATTCATTTGTAAGATAGAGCACGGACATGTGGATCTCACTAAAGGGACTTCCAGGTAGAGTGGTGAAAGTGTCAACTGGTTCTCTTGTGTAAAGAAAAGAGATTATTTACAAAGAGAATTGTTCAGTTTGCAGGCAGAATAGCAAGGAAATATAGATGTAGTGGGTTGTAATCCAGTGGGTTGAAAAACAAAACCTAGGATGTAAGGAGTTGAAAAAACTATTTCACATTTTCACTATTAGTCAGTGAAAGATTAAAAAGTGAGACCTGACCTCAGGGTTGAGATCAAATCAGAAGTGTATTTATAAGAGCTTTTGTTAAGACCTCAGAAGGATTTAGCAGAGTGCCTAGTTTGACCCTTTCCCACTAGAATAAAGAATTTCTAAAAATCTTAAAGGCAATGTCCCACAACATCCTGACACTCAGTCCAAAATAAAGGTCTGCCTCAAAAAGAAGTATGTGTGTGAGTTTAGCAGCAAGGGATGAACCTAGTCAGACTCATAGAATTCCCACTGAGTGACCAAATGTAAAAATGTATCAGCTTGGACTAACAGGGGTATAGACAGTTCAAAACGAATAGGGTCTCTGGGCTCTACCAGCACAAGTGGGTGGAGAAAGCTACCTAGCTGCAAATAAAGGCCATTTCTTTTAGAAAAAGAAAGATCAGAGGGTACAGACAGAAGCTACAGAGAACAATGGATTAGGAAGCAGCTAGGGGTGGGGTGGGGGTGGCAGAATTGGACCCTCAACAAGCAACACTCCTTTATTTGGAATGAAGGGCCCTAACATGATAGGCCAGGCTGGAGTTCAGAATTGTTATGGACCCATGACTGCTATGAGCCCCTCCTACCTTTTGTATTTTGCTTCACTTCATCTTGCTTTGTTTTGCTAAAGAAGGGCAGAATGCCACTGGCAGTGTCTCATTTGGATATATCAGAAGGGCTTCCCAGGTGGCTCAGTGGTAAAGAATCTGCCTCAGTGCAGAGACATAAGAGACGCCGCTTTGATCCCCGGCTCAGGAAGATCCCCTGGAGAAGGGAATGGCCACCCATTCCAATATTCTTGCCTGGAAAATTCCATGGACAGAGGTGGGCTACAGTCCATAGTGTTGCAGGTTTGGGCATGACTATGTGAATTACTTTGGCCCGTGAGACACCTGCAAACATAACAGAAATAGACTTGAAAAGAGCTTAAGCGTTTGGGCTTGTCCTCTTGTAATGCTGCCCCCACTATGACTTAGTCTAGCCTCTCTGAGGATGAAGAATCACATAGAAAAAGAGGTCCAGCCCTCTCAATGCAGTCACACGAATGCACACAGGCAAAACCAATAGAATAGACAACAGCAGCAGATAACTAATGTAGGAATTTAGTGTGAAGATGGTTCTAGGGCTTCCCAGGTAGCGCTAGTGGTAAAGAACCTGCCTGTCAAAGCAGGAGACATAAGAGACATGGGTTCAGTCTCTGGCTTGGGAAGATCCCTTGGAGGAGGGTATGGTAACCCACTCTAGTATTCTTGCCTGGAGAATCCCATGGACAGGGGAGGCTGGCGGGCTACAGTCCATAGGGTCACAAAGAGTTGGACAGGACTGAAGCAACTTAGCTGGTGCCACACTGTCCCAGGACTCTTGAGAGCGAATGAACTTAAGTACCACTTTAGATATCTTTTCTAGAATCTGGACCCAGACTACCTCCTCATCTACTCTACAAATCAACCTACCACTCAACTGGTATCATTGCCTTCATTGATACTGGATTATCATTCATAAATCCCATTCCTAAAATTGCGTCCAACTCTTGCCCTCACTTGCATCCACCTTGAGACTCCCAGAATCATATTTAAAATTTTGAAGAACAGTTTTCAATAGTTTTATGAGGTTTTAAAATAACATCATTCTTATAAGATGTCATATATGAGCCCTTGGGCCTTCTCTTTTCTAATAGCTCAAATTTCAAAGTTATAACATATCATGAGAGTAAACCTTCTTCATCAAGAGGAACTTCCATAATATGCTGTTTTAGGAGACACTTTTCTCCCTCGAGATATTTTATCATTTTTACAAAAAGAGCTGTTAATATTTTAGGTAGCTTCTTTTTCTCCTCCAGGTCCTCCTGAGCCTGGACTCCCAAGAAAAGTCAAGAAAATTAGAAACTTCTCTACCACATAGATTAATGAGGCAGATTCACATACTTCACCACCCAAGTCCCTCCTGGGAAGTAATTCCCATGTTTAGAAAAGGGCTCCTCCAGGTTGAAGCAGGCTATAGCACCGATGGGAAAATCAAAGAGGAGAATGACGTAAACAGATACCCCTACTCACTGCCAAGGACACTGGTAAGAAACAAGTTTTCACTATTATATCATTTCACATGCTTCTTTCCTCACACCCATGAGATGAGCAGAGCTAGTCATCATCACCACTTTAGAGATAAAGAAACTGAGGTTTCAGAAGAATAAGTGATGGCCAGGAGGTCACGAAGCTTGTATGAGGCAAAGCCGCAGCTTCAGCTCAGGTCCCTCTTTGAAATAGTATTTTGACAACTATCACTGTTTGGAGATGTCTGGACCCAAGCCTTGAATCTTTCCCATATGAGCAGGTAAATTTGAGCTGATTTTGTAATTTTATCTTTTATCTGTGGATGATAGCGTTGCACTGGAGAGTTACCATGAGGATTAGATGAAACAGTGAGGGGGAAACAGAGAAGCAGCTATTTAATATGTAGGAACTGAATCAGATTGTATGCATTCATGCTAAGTGCTTCAGTCGTGTCCTACTCTTTGCAACCCTGTGAACTGTAGCCCTCCAGGCTCCGCTGTCCATGAGATTCTCCAGGCACGAATACTGGAATGGGTAGTCATGCCCTCCTCCAGCGGATCTTTTCGACCCAGAGACCGAACCTGAGTCTCTTACATTTCCTTCATTGGCAGGTGGGTTCTTTCCCACTAACACCCCCTGAGAAGTCCTCTGTCGTTGCTGTTGTTCAGTCACTCAGTCGTGTCTGACTCTTTGCGACCCCATGGACTGCAACACACCAGGCTTCCCTGTCCTTAACCATCTCCCAGAGTTTGCTTAAACTCATATCCATCGAGTTGATGATACCGCCCAACCATCTCATTCTCTGTCATCCCCTTCTCTTGTTTTCAATCTTTCCCAACATCAGGGTCTTTTCCCATGAGTCGGCTCTTTGCATCAGGTGGGAAGCCCTTCAGTTCAGTTCAGTTCAGTCACTCAGTCATGTCCACTCCTTGCGACCCCATGAATTGCAGCACGCCAGGCCTCCCTGTCCATCACCAACTCCCAGAGTTCACCCAAACTCATGTCCATCAAGTCGGTGATGCCATCCAGCCATCTCATCCTCGGTCATTCCCTTCTCCTTCTGCCCCCAATCCCTCCCAGCATCAAAGTCTTTTCCTATGAGTCAACCCTTCACATGAGGTGGCCAAAGTACTGGAGTTTCAGCTTTAGCATCAGTCCTTCCAGTGAACACCCAGGACTGATCTCCTTTAGAATGGACTGGTTGGATCTCCTTGAAGTCCAAGGGACTCTCAAGGGTCTTCTCCAACACCACAGTTCAAAAATATCAATTCTTCCGCGCTCAGCTTTCTTGACAGTCCAACTCTCGCATTCATACATGACCACTGGAAAAACCATAACCTTGACTAGACGGACCTTTATTGGCAAAGTAATGTCTCTGTTTTTCAATATGCTATCTAGGTTGGTCATAACTTTCCTTCCAAGGAGTTAATTTCATGGCTGCAGTCACCATCTTCAGTGATTTTGGAGCCCCCCAAAAATAAAGTCAGCCACTGTTTCCACTATTTCCCCATCTATTTGCCATGAAGTGATGGGGCCAGATGCCATGATCTTTGTTTTCTGAATGTTGAGCTTTACGCCAGCTTTTTCACTCTCCTCTTTCACTTTCATCAAGAGGCTTTTTAGTTCCTCTTCACTTTCTGCCATAAGGGTGGTGTCATCTGCATATCTGAGGCTATTGATATTTCTTCTGCAAACTTGATTCCAGCTTGTGCTTCTTGAAGCCCTTACAGAGGTTCAAATCCCAATTCTGCTACTTTCTAGCTGAGAGGCCTGAAGCATGTTAATATCTCTGCCTCTATTTCCACAACTTTGAAATAGAGATAAAGATAATAGTCTTACATCATAGGATTTGGGGGAAGATTAAGGATGAGCTAATGTATGAAAATCTCATCTAACAGAGTCGGCTTATAGTAAGTATCAGTTTGGCCTATGAGTCACATTCAATTGGGTACAAGTCCTAGGCTCTTTCCACTGCTCCATGCTACCTCAAAACTGCAGGGTTCCCAGGTTCAACTTTGGTGGATATTTGGTTCAACCAAATATCCAGTTTGCAAACCAAAAAACATAACCCCTTTTAGGTGGCATTATTTTTTTAAAAAAAATAGAGTTTGTCTCTGCTTTAATGAAGCACAAATGATTTTTATGTGTGTGCCTGACTGTAACTGACTGTATTAAATAAATTATTTGCTATGACAGGGGAAAAGACTGAACATTTTTGAACAAAAGAAACAGTTCCAGACCACCTAAGAAAGCTCCATGGTCCCCTGTGGAGCTGAGCAGACACTGGTAAGGATCAGTGTCTCGGAGAGCCTAGACTGTATGTCAGCCATTCAGCAAACCTCTATCAGCCTTCTGAGAGTCTAAGCTCTAGGGATAAAAGAGGATGTCAATCAGAAATGCTAATAAATCCTGAGTCTGAAAACAAAAGAGCTTAAAAATAATGACAGAGTTCAGTGCATAATCAGGGGAGTTCTATTATATGCATGTTAAATTTTTTGGTAATTAAATTTATTTATTTTTAATTTCAGGATAATTGTTTTACAGAATTGTGTTGGTTTCTGCCAGACATCAACATGAATCAATCATAGGTATACCTATGTTCCCTCCTTCTTGAACCTCCCACCCACCTGCCTCCACATCCCACCCACTAGGTGTTAAACAGCCCGTCTGAGTTCTCTGAGTCATACAGCAAAGTTCCATTGGCTATCTATTTTACATATGGTAATGTACATTTCCATGTTACTCTTTATATACATCCCACCCTCTCCTCCCTCCCTCGCACACATACAGACATAGTTTTTATAAACTTTAAAAATATGCTCTTAGGTTAAAAAAAAGAGAGAAGGCAGAGAGATAAGGAAATAACCACAGAAGGAACGCAGTTAATCTCAACCAAATCCCACTCCCCGTTACTACACCCGGGAATGACAATGGCAGGAGAGTGACACAGCCACCGCACGGTAGACTCTGAGCCTCCCCAGGGGAAGCGCTCGCCTCACCAAGGTGTGAATGGAGGGCTGCTTCTCATGTAGCCTGTCTCAAAGGCAAGCTAACCTCTTCCCCTAGTGCCCGACCAAAGCAGGATCCGTCTGCCCTACTAGTGACCCGGTTTTGTTCCTTTTTACGGCTGAGTCACAGTCCATTGTACAGAGGCACCACATCTTCTTTATCCACTCAGCTGTTCATGGTCTTAGGTTGCTTCCAGGCAGGTGTGTGCTTAGTCTAACCCACTAGGTTCCGCCGTCCATGGGATTCTCCAGGCAAGAATACTGGAGGGGGTTGCCATTTCCTACTCCTGGGGATCTTCCAGACCCAGGGATTGAGCCCATGTTTCCTGAAACTCCTACACTGGCAAGCAGATTCTTTACCACTGAGCCACCTGGGAAGCCTTGCTTCCAGTCCTAGTTATTGTACATAGTGCTACAGTGAACACTGGGATACATGTGTCTTTTTCAATTATGATTTTCTCAGGATATGTGCCCACTAGTGAGATTGCTGGGTCATATGTCAGGGCTCTGTGATGATCTAAATGGGTGGGAGAGCCGGTGGAGTGGGAGGGAGGTCCAAGAGGGAGGGCATATATGTATACATATAGCCGATTCACTTTGTTGTACAGCAGAAACTAACACACGTTGTAAAGTAATGACATTCCAATAAAAAAATACAAGTAAAATTATGCCAGGAAAAGAAGCTCCATCTGCTCTAACAATGGAGGAGAAACAGCCTTCAGTGGATTTCCTGACACAAATGTCACATCCAGTGAGCAAGGGTTTTTAAGGGTAATCTTAACAACAGGAGATTTTCACTTCAGCTGCATCTCCATTGTTCTGTATTCTTAGACTGTATGCAACAGTGCTTCAACCCTGGATCATTAATGTAACCTAGAAGAAATAAGAAACTTCAGTCTTCCTTCTAGAATGCAATTGATCAGGCCTTGTCAGTTCACACCCATACATTTAATTGGATTGCATTTTGGTAGGGCACAGAATTGCAATCTTGTGTACGAAAAAGGAAAACAGAGATATTTATTATTCCTTCACCCATCCTCACAATTATCGTGCTTCATCCCATACAAGTAACAGTGCATTCACCCTTCAGCCACTGGGCTTTGGACACATTCCTGTGATGAAGTGTAATATTTGCAATAATGAAACTCAGCAGGAGTCATTTCTTTGAAAAAAAATGTAGAATAACTGTAGTACTATGCTTTCATCATCTGCTATGAAAGTAATACCACTGTCAGGAGGATTTGCTTTAAGTTGATCTGAAACTAATTTATACAGAATGGGATAAAGTACTGCTTCTCCCTGGAAATTGTGTCTGAGTGAGGAGAGGGGAGGAGATACAATTAAAGAGCCTTTTCAAACAGAGCTTTTAATACAGGAGATTCAGACCGATAAAAAATCTGTTTTCAATAGAGTTAAAATTTCTTAAACTTGAAGCTTTATTTTCTATATAAAATAAAAAAGAAATGATCCTATTGTCTCTTTCTCAGCTCGATTATCAGCATTCAATTCAAATTTGACCTAGATTACATTATCAAGAAGCAATCCAAACAAAAATGAAAAATAAATTCTAAGTGTTCTGTTGACAGCTGCTGAATTGCATATCATTTAATTGATAAAGTTATTAGTATTATTCCCATTGTAGAGATGAGGGGCCTGAGGTTCCAATAAATTAAGTGACATATTATTGTCCATAGGTGATGGAACTGGGATTGAATTTAGTTAAGCCTCTTCATACCAACGTGGCTTTTTTTTCATATGACTCACATCCCTGAACCATAGGACCATATCAAAGGTAGCTAACTTTACTCTCTTTGTGTAATCAGAGATGCATCTACTATATCCTAGGCCACTGACCAAGAAAATAAAGAAGAAAAACATCCTCAGGCCTTCTCTCCTTGGCCATCTTAACTATGCTTGGATAATCTGGGACAAATCCAAAAATTATAGTGTGCTCTCTTTCAAGAGCAACTCTTCCTCTCTAACAGCTGGTGGGAAACTGCATACAATCTATGGAAATCACAAGTCAATTAATCAATCCACTGGCCAAAATCAGAGCAAAAGATATTTTAAAACCTGTAATAATTCACTCAATCTTAAGTGTGTAAAAGGTTTAGAAATTTAAGAATGTGTCATTATGAAAGGCATGTTTGGGTACCAGTGAAATTGCACCCAGACTGCTGGCATTCAGCAGAGAAGAGCTGGCTCAGGGTTTAATGTATGAAGTGCTCTCTGCGGTGGCTCCTGGGCCTCCAAGGCCGCCTCCTCCACTCAGCCTCAGGGAACCAGAGGAGCAGCAGCCTCTAAAAAACACGGAGAGCAGCAGGAAAAAACAAACCCAACTAGGAAACTTGAGATTAACTTTCTATCCCTCAGGCTGATAAATGCAGAGTGGGCAAAAGCAAAAAATAGAAATTTCCCGTACCTTCTTGCAATCTTCCCCCGGGATTCTTTGAGACTGCTATGCGGCCGATGGTAGCAAGGTGTATTCCCTCACCCAACCACAGAGGACTGGCTTCTTCAGCAAACACCCTGATTTTCACACACTTTGATTCTGTCTTTTCTAGTTTTCAATTTTCTAACCCATTTCTTCCAATAGCTTCCAAGAGAAAAGGGGAAAATGCTTTCAAACTCTAATGTAAAAGTATACAAAGGAATAATTGTATGCATGTGCACTTCTGTATGATTTTAAGGGAGTATTTTGATTCTGTCGAAAAGCACAAAATGAAGTGGGTACCAGAAAATAAATTCATTCCTCACGCATAATTCAGGCCTTCCAAAATCAAACGGAAGCCCAAATTATTTGATAGAGTGAACCTGATAATAACCAGCTCTGCACTGTCAGTCAACTGCATGTGGGAACAACTTGGTGGAATGCCATTGCTTATGACTGTTATCATGGCCATCTACAATGCAGCATTTAGACACTTAACAAGTTCTAAATAAGCATTGTGTCTCACCATTTACAATGGTCCTAAATAATGAATCTCTGAGGTTTAATTTATTAATCTGCATAATGAATAAGTTTAAATAAATAAGCCCTGATATCCTTCCCATCTATCTCATTTTCTAAAAAAGTCTAAGACCCTCCGTATGCCTAAAATAAGGGCATTTTGTAAATTATAATTTAAACCAAATGAAAGACAGGAAATTATTTTAAGGAAGCAATCAAAACAATGGACAAAAGTCAAAGGAACTGAGTGTCTTGGTTAGCTATTGTGAACTAAAAACCACATCAGACTTTATGCCGTACACAACAGTAATCAGTTATCAGTATTTCCTCTCACAGTCTTGGACATTTTAGGTCTTGGAGGTGGGTGTTGTTCAAGATTTTCCATGAAGTTTGGGTCTGAAGTGCTTTGGGGCTGGAGTCATGCCAAGCTTTCCCAGGTTCTTGACATCAGTGATCAGCTGGGACTTCAACAGCCAACACTGCCCAAAAAACTTTGGGTAGCCTGCACTTTCTTGAGGTGTGATAGCAGCTAGATTCCAAAAGGGAGCACTGCAAAAGAGAGAGCTAGGTGGATTGCCTTTTATGACCTGGGTAGTCACGTATTTTCATGTCCCTGCATTCCTAGATGTTTAGTGTTGCAGAAGCAAGCCACTAAGTCCTATCCATATTCAAGGAGAAAGGAAGTAATTTATACTTCTTGATGAGAGAAAGTCAAAGAATTTACATGATTTTTGAAATTGCCACATTGGCTTTGGTCAAATCACTTAATATTTAGGGCTTCATGATTCAATAAATTATGAAAATATGTATTTTGATGTCTAAAAGTCAAATATAAAACAGTAATGAATTCACCTGCATTGCTACAAATAGTTTCTCTTTCAAGAAAATAATACCAATAGTATTAATATTAGCATTCATTGTGTGATTATTATGCTAAATGCCTTAAATATATTTTAAATTCCCTATGTCATAAATGTAATTATCATCCCCTTCAAACCTTATTGGGCTTCCCTGGGGAGTGATACTTATAGGTGCACCTAAAACTCAGAGTAATATGTTAATAGTTGAGAAACCTAACAAAATCTATGTTTTCAGTTGCTCACATAAAGAAAGACTGTAAACATTGCTTTAGAGCTCTGCAACAGTTGTTATTTTGGTTTAAGATGTGTTTTCAGTACACTGGTCATTATCAGGGAATGTTTCTTATTCTTTATATGGAGAATAAATACAACCGCCTCAAGTCTCTTTCCCAAGTTCCTCTGGGCAATATATTCTGTAGAATAAATCATCCCCAAAGGACTGTGCTTTGAGGACAAATGTACATTCCCATTCTGCCAGTAGATACTCCAGAAGGACCCCTGAAACCACTTTGGAGGATACTCATCCAATAAAGAAAACTTTCCCCTATCAGAGAAGACCATGGGCAGTTATGGTAGGCCAGGCTGCAGGGAATTCTAAAAGCAGAACTTATTCAGAATGCCAGAGCCCAAACCCAAGTGTTATTGAGCATGGAAGAAGCCTGTTCCTTCCACAGAGCATTTAATGCAGACTGGCCTCATTATTTTAAAAGATAGTCAGTCACAGCCTTAACAAAAGGTGCATGTGAAAGCCAGCCCCAGCATGATCAGGCATCCAACTGAAAAGTGAGTGTGTGCAAAGGCCAGGGGTTAAGTTAGACAGAACATGTCCCTCCCTCGCCAATTATTGACATATTGACCGAGCAGAACAGTCAGAAGGCCAGGCCATCCTTCAGTCCTCCAAGTCCACACCACTTTACTGCAAAGGAAAATCGCCTTGCAACAAGTTGGAGAGCATGATGCTGGTTATACTAATCAAGTGTTAATCTTTCATCATTTCCAAATCACCAAAATGACCATTCAGAAAAGGTCAGATTTAATTCAACACAATCACCCACAGGGAGCATGGAATCCATGCTATATTAGGGTTGGATTTTAAAAAATTAAAGAAAATATGAGTAACAGTACAAAACACCTAAAGAAGAAAAGGAAAAGAACAGACACTGTTGAGCTTCCCCCTTGGAATTTATCCCATTGAAAAGTGTTTCCATGCACATTCAGCACCCAGGGAAGCTGGGGTTTTATTATATATCAGTAGACAAGCAAATATGAATAAATCAAAAACTGAATTTGCTAGGACGAAAATATGCCTGAAAAGAAATCAAACTGGCCTCTTGAGATACACAGAAGTCCAGATAAACTTAATAACAGAGTTTATCAAAACTGTTGCCATCCTGTTAGACTTTTACCAGTCCCTGCTACCTTGTGAAATTTCCATTACATAATTAGCTTGCAAACAATCCCCTGACTGCTCTTATATATGCTCTTCCAGGGATGACTAGGAGGGCTTCATGATTGTTCTTGCTTATTGAAGAGCAAAGGTGTCAGGGGATATATAAGATGTGGCAATGGCTATTTCAAGGTCTGGACCACACTAAGTCACCAAAAAGGATTTGAATCCAAACTCTGTAGCTTGTTTCTAATAGACCTTGCTCAATATAACTTGAGTACCCAAATTTTCTAATGTTCTTTAGATATACAGTGAAATTCCAGAGTGGAGAACATGCCCCCCAAAAGTCCAAGTTTCAATAAATGAACAGTATTTGTATAAATTTATATATATTTGAATATATACTTATATATATATTTGTATATTACATATACATTATATATAACATATGTAATCTGTTATATATATATAATTATATATAACATATGTATCTTATATAACATATATATCTTCAGTTCAGTTCAATTGCTCAGTCATGTCTGACTCTTTGCGACCCCAAAAATCGCAGCACTCCAGGCCTCCCTGTTCATCACCATCTCCCGGAGATCACTCAGACATCTCCATCAAGTCTGTGATGCCATCCAGCCATCTCATCCTCTGTCGTCCCCTTCTCCTCCTGCCCCCAATGCCTCCCAGCATCAGAGTCTTTTCCAATGAGTCAACTCTTCTCATGAGGTGGCCATTCCTTCCAAAGAAATCCCAGGCTTCATCTCCTTAAGAATGGACTGGTTGCATCTCCTTGCAGTCCAAGGGACTCTCAAGAGTCTTCTCCAACACCACAGTTCAAAAGCATCAATTCTTCCGTGTTCAGTCTTCTTCACAGTCCAATTCTCACATCCATACATGACCACTGGAAAAAACATAGCCTTGACTAGATGGACCTTAGTCAGCAAAGTAATGTCTCCGTTTTTGAATACACTATCTAGGTTGGTCATAACTTTTCTTCCAAGGAACAAGCATCTTTTAATTTCATGGCTGCAGTCACCATCTGCAGTGATTTTGGAGCCCCCCAAAATAAAGTCTGACACTGTTTCCACTGTTTCCCCATCTATTTCCCATGAAGTGATGGGACCAGATGCCATAATCTCCGTTTTCTGAATGTTGAGCTTTAAGCCAACTTTTTCGCTCTTCTCTTTCACTTTCATCAAGAGGCTTTTTAGCTCCTCTTCACTTTCTGCCATAAGGGTGGTATCATCCGCATATCTGAGGTGATTGATATTTCTCCCGGCAATCTTGATTGCAGCTTGTGTTTCTTCCAGCCCAGCGTTTCTCATGATGTACTCTGCATATAAGTTAAATAAGCAGAGTGACAATATATAGCCTTGACGTACTCCTTTTCCTATTTGGAACCAGTTGTTGTTCCATGTCCAGTTCTAACTGTTGCTTCCAGACCTGCATACAGATTTCTCAAGAGGTAAGTTAGGTGGTCTGGTATTCCCATCTCTTTCAGAATTTCCCACAGTTTATTGTGATCCACACAGTCAAAGGCTTTGGCATAGTCAATAAAGCAGAAATAGATGTTTTGTTGGAACTCTCTTGCTTTTTCCGAGATCCAGCAGATGTCGGCAATTTGATCTCTGGTTCCTCTCTGCCTTTTCTAAAACCAGCTTGAACATCTGGAAGTTCATGGTTCACATATTGCTGAAGCCTGGCTTGGGGAATTTTGAGCACTGCTTTACTAGCGTGTGAGATGAGTGCAATTGTGCGGTAGTTTGAGCATTCTTTTGCATTGCCTTTCTTTGGAATTGGAATGAAAACTGACCTTTTCCAGTCCTGTGGCCACTGCTGAGTTTTCCAAATTTGCTGGCATATTGAATGCAGCACTTTCACAGCATCATCTTTCAGGATTTGAAACAGCTCAACTGGAATTCCATCAGCTCCACTAGCTTTGTTCCTAGTGATGCTTTCTAAGGCCCATTTGACTTCACATTCCAAGATGTCTGAGCCATCAGGGAAGCTCAAAGCAAATATAAATGGAAACAAATGAACTCAATTGTATATAAACAGATAAAAAGAAAATTACAGACACAAACTTATTTAGCTCAGTTCTCTGAAAAGACCTAGAAGCAATGATACTGGATAGCAAAAAGGACCTACTCCCAGATCTTGGGGTTTTAAATATCCCTGCACCCCCACCCCCAAAAGGAACCAAGGATCCTTGAAGAAATGGCTGGTTTTAAGTCGGGCGCAGCAAGAAATAGTGAACCTCGAATATCTTGTTCCAGATTAAGGAAGAGTTAAGAAACTGATGGGCTTCCCTGGTGGTTCAGACAGTAAAGCATCTGCCTGCAAGCCAGGAACTCAGTTCTCTGAAAAGACCTAGAAGCAATGATACTGGATAGCAAAAAGGACCTACTCCCAGATCTTGGGGTTTTAAATATCCCTGCACCCCCACCCCCAAAAGGAACCAAGGATCCTTGAAGAAATGGCTGGTTTTAAGTCGGGCGCAGCAAGAAATAGTGAACCTCGAATATCTTGTTCCAGATTAAGGAAGAGTTAAGAAACTGATGGGCTTCCCTGGTGGTTCAGACAGTAAAGCATCTGCCTGCAAGCCAGGAGACCCGGGTTCAATTCCTGGGTCGGGAAGATCCCCTAGAGAAGGAAATGGCAATCCACTCCAGCACTCTTGCCTGGAAAAGCCCATGGACAGAGGAGCCTGATAGGCTTCATGGGGTCACAAAGAGTCGGACACGACTGAGCAACTTCACTTCACTAAGAAACTGATATATAGACACAAAAAGGCACAGCCACTTTGAAAGGGCTTCTCCTGGTCAAATTTAGACAATCTAAACATCAAAATGGATGACATAATAAATTATAATATTTTAAATTTGAAAAAATGCAGAAGTACAGATGGATAATTACACATTCTGAAATATCAACTGAAATCACTTACGAAAGATTAAAAGGTATTTTTAAAATGGAAAAACTGGCTGACATTAGCTTAAAAGTCCAAACTTAGTATCACCAACACAAAGGTAAGCTGACATCTGTGCTCCCTGATATGACATACTGTGGGTGTCAAGAGAGTTGGATATGACTTGGTGGCTGAACAACAACAAGGAAATTTAGAAAGAGCCTCTAACGAGATATACACCAAAACTAACAGAAAAGGGAACTCTGATAATAAAATCAATGTAGAAAACAAACTTCAGCATTGCTGATCCCCGCCGCCAAACCTTATAATTAAAAGATTTCTATTTTTACTTTATCTATTTAATTTTGTTTCTACATATTGTTTTGGTGTCCATCTTACATACTGGAGGTTTTTTCCCAAATTTCCTCAATTGTCCCAGTAATTCAAGATGATTCTGCATCCATGAAACAAGAACAGGAGGCTATAAACTAGGAACAGAGAAGTAAACAAAAGTTCTGGAAAACTGAAACTTTTGGTAGAAACTAAGAATCCAAATAGATGGTTAAAGTATTAACTTCGAGGCAATAATGATGCCAACTGTTAATAACAATAACATTTACTATATCACAAGAAATCTAAGCAACTCAGATGAATTAACTTATTCATCTTTACATCCTTGAGTTCAGTTCAGTTCACTATTAATCCTATTATACAAATAAAAAAAAAGAAAAGGTAATTAACTTACATAAGATCAGTTAGAAATTGGCAATGAAGAGTTCAAACAGGCCTTCTGGATCCAGAGCCTAATTTTTAACCATTACTCTATTGTTTAATCTCCCAGGAAGTAAAACCAAAAGTCAAACAGGGAGTAAAGAAAAATCAAAAGATTGATCCAGGTGGCCTAAGATCTAATCAGCTAGAAATACAATTGAGAAAACAGAAAGAAACTGTCAAAGACATAATTTCCCAATCTGAAGTTTATGAGTACACAGACTGAAAGAATGTCTCCATACAACAAATGAAAATAAAGAGCCATACCAAAGTATATCATCAAGAAATAACAGAGCACTAGGGAAAGAGAACAAATCCAAGTTTTGAAAATGGAGAAAGATCAATATAAAATATCTGAAACAGTTTCCCAGACTTCTATACTCCTTCATGAAACTAATATTTTTGGAGAGTCTAGTCCACTTTTCAGAATCCGAACAGCGCTAGTGTTGTCAACAGCAACACTTGAAAAAAGACATGTGAAGCAATAAATCAAAATTCTAAAAGAAAATTATTTCACTTAAGACTATATACAAAAACTATACATACTCATACTGGAGTTTTGATTGACATATTAAAGTTTTGATTGACAAAAACATATTTCCCTGATTAAAAACCATCAAAACCTTTTCTTTGTATGTGCATTCTTGAGAAACTTCTAGCACATATGCTCCACTAAAATAAGAGAGTAAACAGAAGAGGAAAACGAGAAAGACACCAAGATCAAAGCAACAAGATCTCTCATAGGAGAAAGGTGAAGGGAACTCCTTGCACAGTTCTGTAGCTGGTCAAGAAGGGGGAGAAAGAGGGGAAGAAAAGGCAGAGGACAGAAGGGGAATGAGGGGAGGGGCAGGAAAGAGAGGGAAATGCAGGGAGGAGGGGGGCAGGGTGTGACCCGATGAGGCTCCTTGATGTGTTCAATCATGTGGAAACAGTACTGCACCCAGACAGTTTTATAATTCTTCGGGCAAGTTTGGGAAAAACTGATAGGAACTTTAAAAATGAAGCAAGCAAACAGACGAGGCAATTATTCATTATGAAACAAAATATATAAAAGGAAATGCAATACACAGAAACAATGAGTACCAATTCAAGCAAACTGTCATTTAAAAAGACATTCAAAAAGTGGAAGGATAAAAATAAAGACAGGTGATGTGAAAATCCTCACCTTCCATAACAAGCGGTTGATAGCTAGCATTTAAAATAAATTAAAAACAGGAATACAAGTACATTTCTTACAAATAGTAATATTTACTACTTAGTAATATGTAGTAATAAAAGTAGTAGTCTTTATAACCAACCAAAGTAATTTTACAAGCAACACCTACAGGTGTTGAAAACAGCCATCCCACAAAAAATAAAAACTGGGGGTTGGGGGAGGCTGCGGCAAGAAAATGATTACTTTTATTCTAAGAGTAGATGTATTCTGTATTTTTGAAATATACATACATCTTATATGAGTTTAATTTTTTAAACTATTTTAAAGGAAGAAGAGCATAGAACATATAAGCCATGGAAAAGGCTTCCACAGGAACTTAGCTGAAGCCATGGGCTGCCTCAGGTCTCTTCCTCTGCCATTCCCCCGCTCTCCTCTATCCCGACCCCCATGCTGTCTTCACTTACAACAGGGCCAACTAGAATTGGCTCCACTGTGTGATTAATAAGAAAGAATTTATTATAGGACCTAGGCGTGCTGTGATTCATGGGGTCGCAAAGAGTGGGACACGACTGAGCGACTGAACTGAACCGAACCACTGAAATCTACTACTTAAGGAAAACAAAAACAATTAAAAGGCCTATGAACGAGACAACTTAGAAAATTAACTCAAAAGACAGCTGTCATAGTTCATGAACGAAATAATAAACTTGTAACGATAAACACTAACAGAAGAATCAGAACGAGACAGAAATAGCTAGCAGTAACATCACTGACATGGAAAGCAGACTTATAAAAAACAAAACAGATGACAGTAATTTGAAAAAAAGATGAAACATATGGAAAACAAGGGGCTAACTGGTTCTCTCAAAGCGACTTGAATCAAAAGAATAGAACAAAATTACCAAGTATCCTAGTGAATATCTAGACAGAAAACAAAATGCCTACAATTAAGGGAGAGGATGGCAGAAACAACACTGGTCTCAGAATAATACACACATTTTACGTGTGGGGAAGGATGGTAAAGATGTCTTCAGAACTCTTAAAAAGGTGGGGAGAGTAGGACTTGAGTTATTCATATCCTCAAAAGTTCAAAGACTCAAGAATCAACCAAGAGATTAACCAAAAGAAGCTGTGGTGTATATACACACACACACAAGGTAGTACACTACCCGTTATCATTTAATTGAATAGGTATAAAACAATCCTAGAAATTATTGCTATAGTATTAGATATGTCAACAACGTAAAAATGGCACAACTAGCAAGAAGGCAATGGCAACCCACTCCAGTACTCTTGCATGGAAAATCCCATGACGGAGGAGCCTGGTAGGCTGCAGTCCATGGGGCTGCACAGAGTGGGACACGACTAACGTGACTTAGCAGCAGCAGCAAAAACTGAGATGAGAATGGCATGATCCTGCTGTGTATAAAAGAGACAAAAAAGACTGGAATGCAAGAAGAAAATGAACAACAGAAATGATCTAGATCACCCTCTTTTTTTAAAACTAAGTATAGAGGTATAGGGGCTTCCAAGGTGACTCAGACAGTAAAGATCTGCCTGCAATGCAAAAAACCCGGTTTGATCCCTGGATAGGGAAGATCCCCTAGAGGAGGAAATGGCAACCTATTCCAGTATTCTTAACTGGAGAATTCCATGGACGAGCTACAGTCCACAGGGTTGCAAAGAGTTGGACACAACTGAGCAACTAAAACTAACTACAGAGATACTGAAACATTACTGTTATTATTCTCTCTCTTCTACTCTATAGAACTTTGAGGCTGTCATCAAGACCACACTCAGGGATCATCCTTTTCCCAAGAGTCCTTCTCTAAAGGCTACAGAATGCTTCAACTCAGAGCTGATTTAATCATCCCCTCCCTTTGTGTTTCTTCTATACTTTGATGATACTTCCAATACTGCAATATAGCACACGGAACTCTAGTTACTTGTCTATCCTCCTTGCTAGCTTTAATGGTCCAGTGAAAAGTCTTTGGAGCCCAAAGACATGGGTACAAACCTGGCTATGTAGTTTCTACTACAAACTGTGTCCCAAGAGAAGGCATATAATACATAAGTTCTCCGGGTCTGATTTCTTCCCTATAAAATGTTAATATCACTTACATATTGGCAATCTGATTAAGGATTAAAGATTACAAAAATGTATGTAAAGTGCCAAAAAACATAGTAGCCATTCAATAAACAGTGGTTATTACTTATTGAAATTGTTTTTCAACTTTAAGACAATTCACTTATTTTTCATGAAGTTCTTGAAACAGTACAGTTTTAAAATGACATTCTTTAATGGTAAAATTCAGTTGAAGGTCAGGAAGGGCAGCGGTGAGGAGCTAGAGCAGCCGTGAAGAGATACCTCATGCCCAAGGTAAGAGAAACCCAAGTAAGATGGTAGGGGTTGCAAGAAGGCATCAAAGGGCAGACACACTGAAACCATACTCATAGAAAACTAGTCAATCTAATCACACTAGGACCACAGCCTTGTCTAACTCAATGAAAATAAGCCATGCCCACCGGGCAACCCAAGATGGGCGGGTCATGGTGGAGAGGTCTGACAGAATGTGGCCCACTGGAGAAGGGAATGGCAAGCCACCTCAGTATTCTTGCCTTGAGAACCCCATGAAGCTGTCTCTTATACACATCTAGATGTGTATAAGAGACAGTGCTGTCGTCCATGGGGTTGCAAAGAGTCAGACACAGCTGAGCAACTGAACAACAGCAACAAAGCTCTGGTAGGGATGATGTGGGCCTTTCATACATTGTGGTGGTTTTATGCCAACATAAATCACAAGCGGCTACCCAGGTGGTGCAGTGATAAAGAATTTGCCTGCCAATACAGGAGACACAAGAGACATGAGTTTGATCCCTTGGTTGGGAAGATCCCCTGGAAAAGGAAATGGCAACCTGCTCCCTTAGTCTTGCCTGGAAAATCCCATGGACAGAGGAGCTTGGAGGGCTACAGTTCATGGCATCGAGAAGAGTGGGGCATGACTGAGTGACCGACCACAAGCACAAAATTAGTGTAACAGGTGTATCGGGGAGACTTAAAACACAGAGGCCTCAGATGCACTGCATACCCATTCCAATGGCCACTGTCAAAATTAAAGTTAGAATTAAATTACTGTATGATCCAGTAATGATACTGTATGATCCCACTTCTGGTATACACAAAAGAAGTAAAAGGTATTGAAGAGAGGTTTGTACACCTGTGTTTACGATAGTTCTAACAGAGAAGCAACCACTGAGGGGTATCCGCTGAGAGATGTACAATAATGTGAAAGTACTTAATATCACTGATCTTAAAACAGTAGATTTTATGTTATATATACTTTACTGTGTGGTAAAGAATCCACCGTCAATGCAGGAGACCTGGGTTCGATCCCTGGGTTGGGAAGATCCCTAGAGAATGAAATGGCAACTCATTTCAGTATTCTTGCCTGGAGAATCCCATGGACAGAGGAGTCTGGTGGGCTACAGTCCACAGGATCGCAAGAGTCGGAGACCACTTAAGGACTAAACCACCAC